>CM046804.1:2674852-2749852 GCA_025617405.1 Perca schrenkii
CACAGGCAACTGTGTGGAGGAGGAGTGGGGGCTGTTTGTGATCACGGAAATCTTGTATCATGTGGATGCGCTGACCGTTGTATTGTCATTACTTAGAATTCCTAATCGGAGCAACAGAAACTACGCACTAAGCTTTAAATCAAAACTCTGAGCTAAAAGAGGCTTAACGCTCCAGAGAGCTGAGGGGAAGTGCGGGGCTGATAATTCTCTGTGGGTTTGTCACCATTACGTTCCACACAGTCATTTAACCCTTGATTGTTAATATGAAAATATTGATTAGTGCAGCTTCATGAAATAGAAACTGTAATTATTAAAGCAGAAGACAAATGTTTTGTGAAATGGAAAGTGATAGTAAGACATTTTGCAATTCATTTTGCTATTCCACTTTAAAATAGTGATTTTTAAACCATCATTACAGACCGATTTAATTATCTTTTGAACATTTTATTATTTAATTTTGACCTTATTAATGCAGCATTTGAATTTAAATGGTTTGAATCAATTTATAATAGCTTTTATTTTTAAATGGAACTATTTACTAATAGATCATAATAAACACTTAAAGCCTATAATTATTCTAGTGGTTCCACAGTACACCATTTTTGTATTTCTGTAGAGCCAATCATAAACCAGCAGGTGGCAGCATGTCCCAAATAATGACTCCCAATGTGGTTTCTGTAGCACTTTGAGATTCTTTTATGAAAAGTGCTTTATAAATGAAATGTATTATTATTATTATTATTATTGGTGACTTCTTCATGGCAATAGCTTCAATTTCCATTCAGTATTAGTTAATGATATTGATATTGTGTTTTCATATTGCTTTGGAATGCCATTGTTACCCAGTGAGTTCACGAGGGTCATGATTGTGCTGAAGGAGCTGTAGACGGGGCCCAGCAGACACATCCTGTCCATATGTTGAGCACTAACTCCCTGATAAGCCAGCGTATTGTGAGAGACGTCCAACTGCGAGCTTTCACCCTGAACTTCATCATTTGTGCCCTGTCAGTGTGCACAGACTACTTCAATTCTGTCAGCCTGTTTACCAAACCTGACAAAAATGATTTGCTCACATCAGTGTGTGTATGAGGGGAACTCTGGTGATGTCCATCCAGGCTTTTATCAGCCCCTGCAACAGGGTGCAGTCTGTAAACACAGTGCTGCCAGTACCAATAAATCCACTGTTTGTCATTGTTCCAGGACTTGCGTGCCACTTGACTCTGCCTTATCTGGTGAGCCCAAAGCAACCAGATGTAGATATCTGGATCCCCCTCTCCATCTGCCCTGCTGCTTGTAAAATACACTCCCAACACTGGCTCAGTTTATGATTTATTTTCTATGCCTTGATATATCCATGACAACAAGCATCAGTCCAGCTAAAGTGGATCAAAACAACCTTAATTCGTGTCTAAAGAGCTCTTGTCCTAGTATCTCCTCCTTTTATTGCTTTTGTTAATGGTACACTCTGACACAGTGTGATGAATCAGTAACAATCAGGTCAGCCTGCCACTGTCACTGCAGCGTGAGTGTGGAGGATTCCTTTTTTTCCCACAAACAGACAACAGCAGCTGTCTGTCAACACCGGACCCAAACCGCATCCCCTGGGGAGAGGTCAAAGGTCATTATAATGGCTAAGCCTTAAAACGTAAAGCCACTGAGGGCCTGCTATACAGACTTGAAACTAACAGTCTATGGCTAGTAAACTAGCTGACGCGCTCTCTTCTACCTTACACCGCTCAGTAGCCTACTGTTGAAATCACTCCAATAGTCACTGTTGCGTTTTGATGGACATTTATTGATCAAAATGTTCTTTGAATGAACGTGCAAGAATCCATGTGTCCATTAAGCTCCATCAACAAACATTTACACATCCACATGAGCGTTGCGGTGTGTAGCGATTTGATGCGGTCAAAAACAGTTTGTGCTCCTCCAATTAACAGCACCCCCTGTTACCTGTTGAAAGGTTCCTACCTAAATAGACACTCAAAAGCACACTAGTGACATCAGTATACAATTTGTGTCCTACACCCAAAACAAATGAAAATGGCTCTTACAGTCATTGACCAGTTTGATTTCATCAATAAATAACAATTGCATCTGGCTCTAAAGAATCATCGATAGTTAGACATGGAGGGCGGTCATAAAAGAGGACATTTTAGAAAAGAATTGGAAGGAAACTTGTGTCTAATTTAAAGCTACTCCAATTAAATTGGCTGATGCAGACATACACAACTCCTGTTAAATTGAAGAAAAAAAAACATTTTGGAGGGAGGTGATCAATAAAACTATGTTCATGTTGTCTTTGAACATTCCACTTGACCCTAAGATGATTTTGCTGCACCTGTATCCAACAAATCTGAATGGGGAAATATATTGATTTTGCTACAATACAGACAAAAAGGACTATAGCTCTCATCTGGAAGAAAATGTAGGCACCTACAATTGGTGCTTGGATCAAGAATATGGCGCAATGTATGTCAATGGACAGACTGACATATATTCAGAGACTTGGGTGTGTATGAGAAAATATGGAGGCTATTTGACCGGTTTGTAAAAGAAGAAGACATAGGGGAGCTGCTACTGTGATGCTGTCATAATTGCAATGAAAAAATAATAAAAACATTGTTAAAAAAAAAGAAAAGGTAACTGACCAGAAGCCAGTGGATGACGCCGCAGACATCTTTGAACAGAGACGGGTTACCATCTCCCCCCGTGTACGACCCATGCCATCTGAGCCATTCTTATAACAGCTACGCAAACTCCATTGGGTAAGGAAACGCTGGTTGAAAGCTCAGGAAAAAGCTAGTAAGTGGCCCTTGAGTTGGTAATGTTTGTTAACTAAGTGATGCTGAATACACTGGGATATTTGTCTGGGGCTGTTGACATAAATAGTTTAGGATCAAACTTATTAGGGTTCCTCTGTGTACCTCTACCAGTTTTCACTGACATGGGGTTGGCTTGATGATGTCTGGATTTGTATTTTCGGGGGGATCTTTTCCTTTAAGCCACAGGGTGGCTCAGGGTGGCACCTAAATTCTGGTTGCAGCTGCCACTGTGGTCCTGCTCGGCACCCTGCTACGCCCTACTACACCCTACTATGACCTGCTACCCCTGCTGCACCCTACTACGCCCTGCTACGCTCTACTACGCCCTGCAGTGCCCTACTATGCCCTGCTGTGCCCTACTATGCCCTGCTACGCTCTACTACGCCCTGCAGTGCCCTGCTACGCCCTGAACTGCTACAACTATTATTTCTAGTCATAATTCCATTATCTTTATTGTTCCTATAATTGCTACTGTTCATCACCCTCAACCGGCAGCAGCAGATGCTCGCCCACCAAGAGCCTGGGTCTGTCCGAGGTTTGTGCCTAAAAAGAAGTTTTTCCTAACCACTGTTGCACTAAATGCTTGCTCTTGGGGAAATTATTGGAATTGTTGGGATTGAGTCTAGACCTACTCAATCTCTAAAGTGTCTTGCGATAACTCTTGTTATGCTTTGATACTATGAATAAAATTGCAAATTGAATTGAACTCCTTTTCTTCTTTAATTCTCCTCCATCATTATCGCTGAGAGGAAAGTAGGTGCTCATGATGGAGGTAAGTAGTAAATGGCACTTTCACCATCACTGTTTGAGGCTCTGCTCCCACTGAGGACATCCATACATATGCACTCAGTATACTGTGAAGCACTTTAGATAAAAGCTCCCAGTAAACACTGCATTAAATATGGCATATATCATATTTCTGGGTCGGTTTAATGTATGTTCTCGGTGACCTCAGGCGTGGTGCTGGCAGACGTAAGCAGATGCCTGCTGATTGGTTGATTAAGACGGTCAGGCTCTCACTCAAGGTCAGCACACACTCTGGCAGACAGAGGTTCCCTTTCCATCAAGATGAAAATGCAAATGAAACACTTTTCATTCTTGTCCCCGGCATGAACCGGACCGAACCAGCTGTTTAAAGAGGTTATGGCTCTATCAGTGGAGAGGAGAAAGCAGTGAGCTCAGCACATCCACCACTGCTGCCTGCTATGTATAGGCCATTATAGGAATCTGACTGGAATACTAAACAGATCAAACATGTGTAGGAGGCAAAACGGCATCAAACACACTGCCAGTGAACTACCTCTTGTGGCAGAGTCACAAAAAACGTCTGCTTGGGAGGTTTTAAAAGATTAACAAGGCTATCGGTTATAACTGATAAAGTCTTAAAGGTCCCATATTATGCTCATTTTCAGTTTCATGTGGGGGGGTTCTACTAGAATATGTTCACATGCTTTAATGTTCAGAAAACACATTTTTCTCATACTGTCTGTTTAAATATATCCGTATTTACCTTCTGTGTAAAACGCTCCATTTCAACGTCTGTCTCTTTAAGCCCCCCCTCCTAAAAAAGCCCAGCCAGCTCTGATTGGTCAGCGTTTCCGGGTCTTCTGCATCTGCACTCTCGGAGTCTCTGCACCGTCATTGCAGCCAGGGAATGAATTGACTGTAACAGCACTGTAGCGTCACTTTCTACCTATGTACAGTATAGTTGTGACATCACAACCTTACGAAAGTCCTGTTGGTTCGTTTAAAGGCACAGTTTCTGAATAAGGCTGTGTGCGTTTCTCTGTGGATTGAGCGTTTTGATACATTCACAGTATTTATTTAGCACCTCAGCCTGATTTATAACAAAAAAAGACATGGGACCTTTAATTAATAAATTGAATTTATATAGCGCTTTTCATGGACTCAAAGATGTGTGACTTTAATAGCATGACTGATTTTAAGGTGGAAAGACTATAATACCAATAAAATATTATTTTTTTCTGAGTGTGATCACGTTTAGAAGAAATATTAGATTTATCTGTAATAATAAGTCGATTCAGAGTCAAAACAGATATTTCCATTTGATGAATTGTAATTCTGACACTCATTTTAGAGAATCTAAAATCATAAATAAAACAAAAAGTTACCAGAGGAGCAGAATTTCAGAAATTTCTGAGGTTTCTGAAGTTGTAATTCCACCAGTGCCACCCACCCCCCCCAAGAGATTCTTAAATTACAACCCAAAACACCAGTATATATATTTTTTGTATTTTTAACATTGTTTGCGTTAATTTAACTGTTAAATTATATTTGTATTTACCTATACAATGGTCTAAATGTTGTTCCAATGCCAGTCACATTTAAGAATATTGGTTATATCAAATGCCAGAATTTATTTGTGATAGATGTAGAATATCAATTGATAAAAAAAAAATGTCTGCAATGAGCAACGACCCTGAAGAGGAGATACAGTATACAATATGCCAAGACTGGGTTCATCTGTCTGCAATTTAAATGCTTGTGCATAAGCTCCATAAAAACTGCCTTTATGAAAAATCACTATAGTCAATAATGAATATAAATGATATGAATATTTCAGATGTTACAACATGTCCGTGTTATTCCGTGGTGGCCTCATGTTCATCTCACTGTATTTTATGATAATTTCATCCTTTTGTATCAATGTAATATTCCCATATAAGCTAACAGCGTATCTGCTAAGGGCAGCCCAATTGCTCTTAATGGATTTTTCAATACGCCTAAATTGTATAATTTCTTAATGGATTTGATGTTTCTAAGTGATACCTATTTGTTTGATGTATTTTAGGATAGCTTTTTTTTCTTTCCCCAAGCACAGGAAACAGCCAATGAGAAACGTGTTCCTTACCAATAGGGAAAGTGATGCTTTCCAGCTCTTTGATGTGGGTCTGATCCTTGTTTTGATGCTGCAGTGGCAAATGGGGTGAACTGTCTCAAGCTTTCCATCAAGTTCCACAATGCTGTTTCCCCATTTCCTTGTTCAAGTGCATGTAGTTACAAAATAAGAGTCGACCAAGGGCGTCAGTTTGAAACTGCTGGCAGTCCTTGCTGCAGCGCTGCATGATGTCCATTTAATTGTTACAACTTTAGTTATTAAATAAACAGACACCAGACATATGCAAAGGACTAAAGAAATAAAGTGGGTTTTTTTCATCCCTTTTTCTCTTTCATTATTTATGATCTAAAAGTACTTTTCCACCAGGCTGTAGTGCAATCTAAGGAGTCAGGCTAAGTTTCATATTACATAAATAGGGAGTATATGCTCAGAGGTATGAGCAAAAGCTTCCTGCAGGTTTAATTTGATATATAGTATGATGAACTGATCAATAACTAGGCTTCTAGCTTTGACTATATGCTCTCCAATGTTATTGTTTTGTCTAAAAAAGGTTTCTAAAGATTTCGTGTGTCTGCATTCTATAATTCCTGTATTGTTTAAGCATATAGAGCAGAGAGGATGGCCACATTTTCTAAAATGCCCTCTTGGCGTTTTGTGATTGAAAAGGAGACGGACCATGGCTTCAAGTCATTTCCAATTATCACACGCAGAGGACGAAATGTGGCCTGAACCATTTAGGAGTGGAAACTGACTCTACTTAATTCAACAGCTGATTTTCAATCCATGCACACATTTTACACCATCATTCTAGAAACAATTAAGGGTGCATTCTAGACTCCTCTTACCCTGCTAACCATTTGTTAACTTCCCCATTCTTATAAAACACAGAAAAGTAGTAGACAGCCAGGTTCTGCAGCAGCACTCACCCAGAGGCCATTCATGTACTTGATTCCTAAATTTCTCATGTCCATAAAACACTGTGATGTTATCTTTACAATGGTATAGTGGGTTTGTGGTGCTGTTGACATCCCCATGGGAACGCCTGTTTTATTTATTTAACCTATTGTTTAATGCATAATGGGTTAATTGATGACTATGGCCATGTTATGTTTTTACCACTTGTTTCATATAGTGTTGTAATTGTATGTGATGCCCTAAGATGTTTTATGTGAGCTCAACAAAATAAAATGCTAATCAACTATGTTGAAATAAAGCACTGAATGCTGAATCTTTATTATTGTGTCTTCTTCCCGACTGCAGCTGGCCTCATCCAGCCTCATGAACACTAAAGTGTGGTCTCCAGTATTTTTTGTTCTTTTCTCTTACTGTGTTTATCGTGACTTTTACGCACCAAAATAGCAAGAGAACTGCCTTGAATGTGAAAACCCACAACCTGTTTCTGTTCTGAATCATCAGGGTCGTATGCTATTATTTTGAAATGCTAAACATGATGCTTCCGGATATTACCGCTAAAATCATGTACGTTTTGATTTGCACCGTTTGTGCTTGAGGACAACACCAAAAACGGTCTGTTTAATCAACCCTACCCTTTTAACAAATGTCGAAGGGAGACCTCCGAGACCTAGTCCTGCTTGCGAAATAAACGTCTGCGCACTACCGTGGTTAGCCGGCAAGGCAGTCGATAAAAGCAGCGACCGTAACGGCTGTCCATAAACAACTGCGACAGATGTGAGTCTTCCAAAATAAAGCGGTCACTTTCACCGTGGTGCTTTGTGTGACTGCGCTGGTGACGCGTCAACATTGCTTTTATTCTGAAAATTTTAGTCGGAAGTACTATTATTGAACCATCTTACTAGCTTGCCTCCCCTCATAGGCGAGCTAATGCGGGCTAGCCTGTTATGGAAGAAGAAGGAGCACAACCGAGGGACTGTCTGATAAAACGGGGCTGGCTGGGAGTTCCGAGGCGTGATAGGGAAAGATAACGCTAGCTACCGGAAGCCTGGGGAACGTCTTACTGGCGGAAAACAAAAAAAAAACACCATAGAGAGCGCTAAATCACAACTTCAACATGGACCTGACAGCTGCAGAGCGTCCGATAATTACTCTCCGCCGTCGAGTTTAGCTCTCCCCCGGCCGCGGCTGAACCTAAACGGCGGCACCTCGGGGGCGCGCTGGAGCCACGGGAATCTTTGTTCGCGTTTTTTCATGGGACACAACCGGGCTTCCCCTCCGCTTTGTCGTTGTTTTACCGCCGTGACAGCACCCCCCTCGGCTGGTATCGACTGGCCGCCGAGGAGCACGCATCTTATGGACTCCCGACGGTAGTTTTTGGGGGCTTTTCTGACGGTTTTCGGCAGTCATGTTCGCCGTGCGTATCGTCACCGCAGACTTCTATTTGCAAAGTCCCATTAAAGACCTGGACGTGTGCTACTCCGAGTTCAGGGAGAGCGAGGTGAAGAAAGTGCCGGTGGTGCGGATCTTCGGAGCAACACCTGCAGGTTGGACAGCTCTTCTGTTTTAATTATTGTGATTTTTCTTTTTTGTTAGGGGCGCTAATGGTGGCTGTGCTCTCGTGCAGCGCACCACGCGGCATGGTACGTGTTTATCACCGCTGCTTGGAAACGCGCGCGCACACAAACGCGTC
Source organism: Perca schrenkii (assembly GCA_025617405.1). Lineage (NCBI taxonomy): Eukaryota > Metazoa > Chordata > Actinopteri > Perciformes > Percidae > Perca > Perca schrenkii. Next base: position 2,683,143 of record CM046804.1, read on the forward strand.
CGCACTGTATTGTTTAGAGGAAATCTAACGGGTCTGTTATGCAAAGATGTCAACAGGAAGATGCTGTAGGGTGTTGACACATTGTACCAACGCGGCTTTTGCACCGCTGTTGCTTTGCATGCGGGCCGTATGCAGCGGTGGGGGTCCTCCTCTGCTTCCCCCCCCTCCTCCTCCTCTCCTCACACGGCTCTGCTTTGTTTTCGCTGCCCTGCTCCACCATGGCGTGGTGGCGGTGGTCAGCTCTGGTTTTAAGGGCTCGACTTGTGCCTCTGTCTGCCACATGTGGCATTCAGGGACAGCTTACGTACTTCCATTTAAGGTGGTTCTATTGTGTTTCTAGCAACCTGTAGAGTGTGGACAGGCTCGACTACAACTAAACACGCTGGCTCTTTTTCGGAGCGTTTTCTTCATTTTTCCAGTGTATTGATCGGCGTTAATGTAAACGTTAGTAGAAGCAAAACGACAGCGGTAGATGAAAGGAAACGAAACTTTGTTCCTGAGCATAGTGAAATTGTGTAACCTCAGCAATATTAGCAGCCAAATAATTGGTATAATTATATCAGCAGCCGAGATTAAGATACTGGTTCTTGAAAGCTCTCTGGTATCAACTGTGCGCTGTAGAAGACCGCAGCGTCTGAAAAGGCAGGAGCCGTCATGACAGTACATTAATATTCAGGCTATAACAATGAGGTACACATGATGAATGAAAACAGAACGCTACATTGTGTGAAAATGAATGTGCAGTGCATATTGACATTACAAGCCAAGACAAGACCTGCATGGGAACATGTCATGGCTTGCAGATTGCTGATTTAAAAAATAATACGCATCTACACAAAGGAGGGGCTACGATTTAGAGTACATTTGTGTTTTCTCTGAGATTTGGCACATGCCATGCTCTCTAATAAACCCATTACAGCCGAGCACTCTGGGTACCTTTTTTAATCCCCACGCTGCAAAACAATAGAATCATTTCCTGCACAATGGTACAGCATAGCCAAATCCTCCAGTGAATGCTGTGCCCTCTCTTCAGCCCTATTTGCCAGGTGAAAATTGCAGTATAGTGACTGTGTGTATTTTTAGCAGGGTTAGTCCCCAGTGGGGAAAAATCGGAGTCCAACTTGTGCCCATGGGCTGTGGCAGTGCTCCTCTGCAGGATGACCCGGGAGCAGCGTCCAACAGGATGTACCTCAGTGAGGATTAAGGGATTTAGAGCAGAGAAATGAAGGACTGTGGGTCAGGGTTAGGGTGCCAAGTCTAATTTGGTACTGTCATAAACCTGCGCTGTTTGCATGTGGTTGAGCTGATACGAGGGGGCTCACTTTCTCACACACGCACACACACACACACACACACACACACACACACACACACACACACACACACACACACACACACACTCACACACTGCAGCTGAGGTATCTTGTCAGTGAATGAATGTTGGGGAGGCAATTCATCAACACTGATTCAAGCACAATGAATGCAGCGTTGCATGCAGGCTCTAGAGTCTGGAAAAAAAACATTGTTCAGTGTACTGATATGAGATTAATTGTATGATACTAGACTGATACTGTCTTGGATTTTGATCATACATGTATCATACCGGCCATATTGTTCCATTTTCTGCTCTGGTCTTACTAGATGCATTATTGCCGAGTGCTACAATTCTCTGAGCTTGACCCACTGAGTAAAATGAACATGTTTGGTCAATCGCTCAACTAATAATTTATGTAATCGTCTGAATCGGCAAGTCTTCTTTTTTTTTTTTTTTTTTTTTTTTTTTTAAGCAATAATGCCAAACATTAGGTGGTTTTTGCCGTCTGAAATGTGAGGATTTTATATTTTTCTTTGTCTTATGCAATAATAAATCGAATAATTTTGGATTGTTGGTCAGACAATACGAACAATTTGAAAATGTCCCCTTTGGCTTTAGGAAATTGATCGGCATTATAGACTAAAACCCAAAGATATACATTTTACAATGACATAAAAGACAATACATGAGGAATATAATTGATAGTTAATTGCCAGCAATTTTAATTGTCCAAGTAAATAATTAATCATTAAGCCCTTATCCAGAAAAATTCTTTTATTTTTTTGCCAATCTAGGTCTTCTCATAGGCCAATTGTAGTCGCCGTGACTATGAGCAGGAGTTGAAATGGGCCGAAAACTATCTGAAACTAGGTTCCTGCACCTTCGATTAATAAGTGAATTAATCTAATATGCAGTTTCAGCTCAGTTGATGGATTGTCTCCCAAATCTCTACAACAGAAGTGACAGAAAATGATGCAGATTAAACTGCGTCACACAGCCGGCTCGTCATTTGGTCACATATAGTCTCACGTTGCCAGACCTATCTCCACAGTGCTGTCCACGGTGCTGCGGAGTAAGGTCTGTACACTCACACATTCTGGGATAGGAGAAAAAAACACTCTGGGTTGTTTGCATTTCTTTAAACCAATCACAATGGTCTTGGGCGGCGCTAAGCTCCGGATGCAGCAACGGCAGCTCTGCAAAATAGTCTCAGGAAGGAACTTGTTTTGTACTCCGCAAAAGTTAACTGTTCACACAATACAATAATGCAAGCTATTTAAATAAGCTGGAGACGTGATTAAACCTCATTGGCTCTTACCAGTGTATCTCCGTGTGTACTTTGTCCACAGCAATCCCACCAATCCGTCTCAAAACGTCCCTGTTAGAGAGTAATGCCGTAAGCATATTCTTTGTAAATCTTTACTATCATTCCCCGAAAGAACCAAGCAGGCCTGCATTATTGTCCAATTTCAGGTTGCAGTGCATGTGTGAAAGGGCTCATGTGAGCCAGCATGCAAAATTGAAACGGATATCCGTATCCCATTGGAGCTTTAAAAGCTTTCACTGATCGAGTTCTGACACAAGTATGTACACAACACATGTTATGAATGTGGTTTGAATCGGACACGTGTTGCCTCAAGTTGCAGTAATGATAAAGTAGTGTGTGTGTGCTGTGGTGGGTGCCCTGCAGATTTGCACAGTTGGACTTTGCTCTTGCTCAGTTTATGTACCACTTGAGTCAGAGTTAGCTCTGCGTTTTTTCCAGAAAAAAATAACCTCACCATCTGGAACACATTGAAGCGGAGAGGAATCTGTTCCACTGTAGCTCAGAAACAGATCACGCCTACCCCAAAATGGGTTACTTTGTATTATTTCCTGTTGTCTTCATGGTTAGTTCTATTGTCTGGCCTGAAGGGAGGAATCCATGAGCAGGTTTGCTTCATGTGTGTCGGCTTTTATCTCATCAGCGTGTTTACCCTGGTGTAGGCGGTCAGCAGTGCATCTGCACCATGTGGCTCTGGATACGACCCCAGGCCTCGTATTCCCTGTCCTTCCCTGACCTAAGCCATACACACTCCCACCAATCAGCCCTGTGTAATTGGATGCCACGCTTCCTGCTTTTTTTCCCCCCTCTCTTTGTTAGCATTCAGTGGCCGGTCCTGTCTGTTGGTGCACACTACTGTACATGCATCGGTCTCTAAAATAGCTCAAGAAGAGGGCGAAAAAAGGAATCCCTTTGTTGTGAAAATTGCACTTGTGATCAGTATTGCATTATGCTTATTAATAACCGGCTTCATTGCCGTGCTTGTGGTTGGAAGATCTCCCTTGGGAGGTAAACCGCAAGCCTCTTCTCACACTGCTACGAGTTGTTGTTGTTGTTGTGGTGGTGGTGGCTGCAACCATATTTGAGGTCTGACAGCATTGATCTCCACCCTTGACGCCGACAAGCTGGGCCCAGATGCACTGGCAGGCCCCGGGACCCAAGACAGCAGGAGGCACATTGTTTTGGTTCCTCGCTTGGACATGTGCACTTGAGTATTTATTGGGTGTGTGTGAGATCAGAAAAGGAGGAAGTGCATGACCAATTGACCTGAATGAGGGGGGGGGGGGCAAGCATGAAGCGCATGGAAGATTAAAACCGAGGGCCTCTTCCTTCCCTCTCCCCTCAGCTTTAGCTCTCTCCAGGGGAACCCTTAATGGCGTCTGCAGGCATTCCTCCCGGATCCATTAATAGGATAATAGGCGGATTCAAAAGGACTTTGTGGCTCATTAGGCAGAAGGTCATTGTCCCTTTAACTGTTTACTTTCCTCTCTCCTGTCAGTTACTCAGGTTCAATTATCGTCCTGTAACTGCTGCTCCAGTTGCTTCTAATTACTTTAGGATTGAGTGAGAGGTCTTGTTCTTATTTAATTCATCAATAGCCCTAGATCTGCTATATGTATGATATATGCGCACGTTATGGTGTGGCTCCAAAACGAACCGAAACGGCCAACGACTCATTGTTACTATAGGTACAAAACCCACTTTCTTAAAGTCGGAGTGGATGTCAATTTAAGTTGTGCCCCTAAATTTTGTGCTGGGAACGGAGCACACAACATTTGACAGCATTTACTTGGCAGCAGGTGTAAATGTCAGTGTTTCCCATACACAGGTTCTAATTTGGCGGCCCACCCAGGTAGATTGAACCCTGCCCTGCTCGAGCTGATCTTTACAATGGAGTTAACTAGAGCTAACAGGTGCTAACCGAGCCGGTTCCCGTTCTCTCCGTCTCCGAGCCCGTACCCAATAAATGGACTTGAGCATGAATAAAACCCAACATTTTATCAAGTTGGCTGCTATGACTTGTTTAAAAGACAGACATCTGTTCAGATGAGATCCTAATGAGTGCAACATGGACACATGCATAGTACAAATCAGCGTGAGGATTAAAACCCTTTTTACAATACTCAACAAACAAACAAAATGAATAATATTGAACTTGGATAGCTTTAGTGTAATAGGATTTAACAGGAGTTAGGAGGAGGCATGCTCTGTGCACAGTGTTGAGATTTAACAGAACATGGATGGATCATAGTATGGTTTTAATCTTAACTTGTTAATACGTAATACATAACATTTCAGCACTGGGTAATCAGGTATTTTATCTGCCGAACCAAAAAAAATGTATTTGACAAATCAACCAGATTTAATTGGCAAAGCATTTAGGCTACTCTTCAGCTGTATCGTCACTGGTAAGCAATGATCATATTAAAAAAGTAAATAGTTCATAAACCTTTTGTTTGACGAGGTAATACTGAACCCAGCCATCACACGCCGCGCTGTCACATCCTGCGCCACCCACCACCACAAGTACATTTCTTAACCTCTGGCAAACACTGCACGCTATTCATATTCATACATCTGAATCCTGTATGAATGACCGCTGTTGTTAAAGGCTACGTTCGGCTTCTGACATTATTGGCTAAAGTACATCCTGGATTATTTTCAGCTGTGAGTTTGTCAGTTGACTCCAAAGCCGGTGTCCCAGTCAGTCTGCAGTCAGTCGCCAACACACAGTGCCGGGCAGCGGGCACTCGCACCTCTCTGGTGCTGTCATGTTGGTAGCACTGCCATTTCTGTCATGTCTCTGTTGCTGCGGCATTCCAACATCCAAGGCCTCTCCAGGTGCTATCTGGTTTCAGAGAGGCTTGTCCTGACACAGTGAGGGCAGCCACATTGAAAAGTGTTTAATAAGTAAACAGGCTAAGATCCTTCCCTTACCTTTCCCACAGGCCTGTGTGAACCATGTATATAAAAGTGCTAGGAGGCTTTGTATCTCCCTGAATACCTTTTCTATACCTCAGATGCTGTATTTGTTCCCATGCTGATTTATCTGAAGTCACTCAACCAGATGTTTCTTATTTCTGAAAATACCAAGGTGCTTAAACGTGACTGACATTTCTACTATCAGAACTCCACTAGGAATTCACAGCATGAATCACATTTGGCATGTTGACAAAGGTTGTCGAACTTCCATTGAATGCAACGCTACAAGGAATTGCTAGAATGCCTTTTGCAACTCAGTCTCATAATGTATAAGCTTGCTTTCTCCCTCTCCTGATGCGTTGAGTTGCTTGTTTGTTTAGCCTCTCCGTTTCTCTTTCTCACTGTTTCTCTTTTTGACCTGTGCGTACAGAACTGTGCAGCAATGCCACTATGTCTAATGCATACTAGTCAATATGACGATGTTTAATTTCCTGAATTGTTCAGGTGCCGCCGGAAATATCGCAGATTGTATCTAATTTCAGCCAGATCTCCATCACCTTCCGCTTTCTTTTCCGGTGGATTTGTGAGGACTATAGTTAACTGCTCCTCAGATCTCTGCAGGGTAAATCCAGACAGCTAGCTAGACTATCTGTCCAATCTGAGTTTTCTGTTGCACGACAAAAAACAACAACCTTTGAACGTACACGTGTTCCACCAAAACAAGTTCCTTCCCGAGGCTATTTAGCAGAGGCACCGTGGCTCCGTCCGGAGTTTAGCACCGCCCAAGAGGATTGTGATTGGTTTAAATAAATGCCAATAAACCAGAGCACGTTTTTCTCCTATCCCAGAATGCTGCGTGGACTAGCTGGACCCTCCTCCGCAGCGCCGTTAAAGAAGGTCTGGCAATGCGAGACTAAAAGCATCCTGAACTTCACAGCCACGTCCTGCAGTTTTAAGAGAATAGACAAGGACCTTGTAATCATACATGTGTGTCTGTCTGAGTAGCTGAACTAACCAGCCACAGCCAGCAGCACTGAATCCAAGGTAGCCGGCAGTGATTTCCTTTTGTCTTGAAGGAGCTGTGAGTGTACAACAGCTGCCCCAGTGTCCTTGGTGCTGCTGCGGCCTGGTCAGTCTGATTGATGGCTATAATGGCTCCCACCGGCTTCTCTGTAGGTATCCGAAGGCATCAATGGCCTGACACTGCAGCAATCCTGGTCCCCAATGCATTTCCTGTCACCTCGATTCCCACTCAGTCAGGTTGGACGGGTGAATTTACATTAACATCTGTAGCTATAGGGTTGTGCAATCACTCAATTTTATTTATTTATCACAAAACAGAATAATACATTTAAAACAAGTATTTTTTCACATTACGTTTAGCAAATAAACTCTTTATTTTGTCGTGTTCTGAATTGAAAAAACAACAATTTCAAACGGGAGAAGTATTAATGAAAATTTCACAGTTGGTTCAGTTGTTTTCACTGTTTATTTAAAGGTGCTGTAGGTTGTGAAGATCCAGGGCGTAGCCAAAAAATTCGGGATGGGAAAACAGAATATCAGACCCAGGCATCCTAGTCACAATATCGGCAATCCATAATGTTAGCTAACAATGTCTCCGTTAGCATTACCGGTGTTTGTACAGAAAATCTCCTCCCTGCCGAATTTCTCCCCCCTTCGCGTTTACCTGTCTTTACAGTTAGCTAGCTAAATTAACCCAACAAAAGGTGGGTTAAGCACCAAAACGAATAGTTAAGATTACAGAAAAGTGAAGTGGGAGATCAGGCAGCTGGGAGATGTTCTGCTGCTGCACAACAGGCATCGAACATACTCGCCGTCGCGGAGATTCCCCCTGCAATCCCCACCCACACCCGTCTCTCAGCCTCGTTGAGTAGCTAGCTAGCTAGCGTTACAACAAACCCGTCCACCCGGTAAAATCCAAAAGGTGACACTGGCATGTGAAATATACTGTGATAGTGTGGTTTTAGCTGCTGGCTAATGATTAGCTGCTTATGTTAGCTTGCTGGCTCACTAGCTAACTGGTCAGCTAGTTACCAATACAGATTGAATCAAGAAAAACGTAATTATGTTGGGGAGACTGCAGTGATTTTATTAGCATGACATGAATAAGTAAACGTTACTAAATGTAACGTGAATAAACTTGAATGGGTAAACTTGTCAGTTAACAGATGCATTCTATCAACAATATTGTTTAACAATAAAAGCTCCCATAATTCCACGCAAATTCCCAACGTCATCAAATGTTTGTGTTTACAATCCATCGTTTTGGTTGAGAGACCCTTAGCGGCAGAAAGTTTAAAGCGGCATTCTTATCTTTGAAAATAAGAGACTTGATGTGGGGAAATGTTGAGGATGTCGGATTCATCACTGTCAACACACACACACACACACACACACACACACACACACACACACACACACACACACACACGTAGACCTAGATAGACATAGATGTGTTGACATATTTTTTCAGTCCAGTGTGATGGGAATAAAGTATCAAGCATAACAACCACAACTTAGAGTCCATGCATGTGCACTCTCATGACAGTTGCATTGTCAGTTTGTCCTGCCATTTCAATGTGTTAGTTGCTTCCTTTCTATAAGACAAAGGGTTACCTTGTTCAACATTTCTTTGAGCGCTTTTTTCTGATGCACAAATAGTGTTGGGAATGGCTATCATACAGTCAATTTTTATTCGTCACGTGCAGTTGTACGAGGTATAATTCCAGTAAAATGTAATTCCATCAGCTCCTTTTTAAATTGTGCATGATTCATCATAAAGCAGAATCACCTGGCAGATCAGCACACAGAAAAAGAGTCCCCCAGTTGAATGGCACCAGCACTCCAGGATCCAGCCAAGTCTTGGTGAAAGGACACCACCTCTGTGTTTACTCTGATGTTAACATTTGAAAACTTTGACCGGCCAGGCTAGCGGAGTCAGCAGCAGACTGGCGAGTTGATTTGTCTATCCCGGTGAGCAACTCCTAGTAATGACGTGGCCGCAGTGATGATCTTGCTAGCTCGAGTTCATCTTCTCAAATTCTTGAGCCAGCTGGCTAGCAGAGTCTGCAGGAGATTAGCAGAGTCGGTGGGAGCACAACTAATATTTGTAAAATTGACATTTCAGCATTCATTTCACAGAAAGGCGACTGCAGAGTTTGGAACAGTGGCAGTGCCCGTCTGTCCATTTCACTTCCCATTTCCTGACTGTACAGGTGTCCTTAAGCCACAGGACATGCTGCCTCTGTTAAATAATTGGAGTTGGAGCCTTGGAGTTGCTGTTTCCCTCTGGTAGCTGCATGTGATTTTTAGTTCATATCCATGGTCGGATGGATGGATGGATGGATGGATGGAGTGGGGTTTTGTCTTTTGATGCAGCTGTATGGAAAAAGCCAGTGTTTGATGTGAAGTGCCTGCTAATGCAGCGGCCTGCTGAGTGCCGCTGTTGACCGGAGCTCTGTAAAGTCCTCCATTCTGGCTGCACCGCATCTTTGCCAAAGCAGGTTCCTGTAATGTGGTGCTGTGTGGTCTGAAGAGAGAGGCCCATGTTGGCACGTGGTGTTGGGTCATTTCTGGTCCTCCGCTCAGTGTTGGGCCTTCCTCTCTCCTCCTGCACGATTGCCCCCACAAAGAAAAAGAGAAGGGGCCCCACTTTGTAGAGAGAGAGAGAGAGAGAGAGAGAGAGAGAGAGAGAGAGAGAGAGAGAGAGAGAGAGAGAGAGAGAGAGAGAGAGAGAGAGAGAGAGAGAGAGAGAGAGAGAGAGAGAGAGAGAGAGAGAGAGAGAGAGAGAGAGAGAGAGAGAGAGAGAGAGAGAGACTTCCCACCCTGTGTTTCCTCAGGGCCACTGGCAGTGCTGCATGAGAACTCTGCAGTGTTTCAAAGCAGATTAAGATCTTGTTTAAAAAGAATGAAAGCATTTGGCAGGCAGAGCTTGAATCGCTGCTGGGGAGGGAGGGGGGGGGAACGGGCGCTTTGAACCTGCCGTGTGTGTGTGAGAGAGATGGGCGTATACACAAGTGTGCTTACACTCAAAGACAATCAAAGCGATTACGTTTCATCTGTAGCTTTGGGTATATCTGCAAATTAGCACTGGCTCCTGTTATTATGGGAATGCACCAATGCTTCAGCACATAAATGTACTGATTAATGCATTGTTGTGCAGTAACAGAATCCATAGGACGTTTGCCTCTATATGTAAAGTATTGCTATTTTGACATAAAACAGACTTCTTTGCTTGACCATTTTAAACTCCTAGATTAGACCTGATCAGACTTTTAACTACACAAGTTGCAGAGGGATTGGAACACGTTTTCTTGGGTGAGGGAAAGTGCTAGCTTAAGTTATCCTTTTGAGTTGTACACTTTCTGTCACTGTTTTGGAGGGGAGGGGTTTGAGGGGAGACCCACAGCCCACTCTGAAGCCTGGCTTCACCACACGCTAACATGCTAGCATACAGTAATGTCACATAGAACTGGGCTGGTTAAAGTTTACTTAACTGACCTTTTGCTGGTCTGGCAGAGGTAGAACAAGCGCTGGTGTTAGCTAATGATGATTTGTGTGTGTGTGTGTGTGTGTGTGTGTGTGTGTGGTGTTTATTTTTTAAACGATATCTATTAGATTTTCATTTTATAAAGACATACAAGAACAAAAAAATGGTACAGAAGTGTACAAACATACTCTGTCAGAACATATTTTTCACACTATGCACACCTGCTCCAAACAACATTACCAATAAGATGAAACCAAATAGTTGTGATTGTTTTTTAATTTGCACAGGTGCATCTTCACCTTAACCCCCAGTCACATTAGCTACAAGAGACAGACACAAAGCAACAGGCTGCCATTCATTTTCAATGGGAGTGGCCGTTTGCCAGCGACAAGCGACGAACTCGCCGCTGCCACAAGCAAGGTGGGGCCAAAATAGACAAGAAGTCTATTTTAGGGGGGCAGCGTGACATAGTGGCTCGAGTCTAGGAAAATAATTCAAGATGGCGGAAAACGCTTCAGGACATCGTATTTCTGTATATATCTGATAAGTTTGGCATTTTATCTCATATATTTTGTTACTTTTATCGAGAAATAAATACTTTTAAATCCAAAAACATCTTTCTTGTAACTTAACAATACCTCTGAAGTGACTTTTGAGACCTCTTGTAGATACTAGGGGTGCACCGATCCGATATTTGGATCGGGTATCGGCCCCCATATTGATCAAATAGCTGGATCGGTGGATCGGAAAAATTAACAGATCCACGGGCCGATCCAGTTTTTTTATACTCGTCGCAGCACTGGGACCAGTGCTAACTGCGTACCCTTTTCACTCATGGTAGTAACTTCATAACACAACAATTAATAACCCACAACTAACTCTCTTTAAAAGGATAAAACGCCATAGCATATAACAATTTGAGACAAACAGTTTCTAACACTAATAATCTTACATTTACACATGTAGCTACACCGCCGAATGGCATGCTGGGTAACATTACAGCTGCTAGCCTAGCTAGCCAGGTAGCATAACAGTCTGTTAAGCTGGGAGAGGCTCCGGTCGCTACTGCACATTCAAGAACCGAGAAGAAAGTTAGCTCGAGGATGAAGAAATACCGGAGATACACCAGAACAACGTGTGCTCAAGAGAGGAGCCGTCTGTTGTTTGTTTCTAACAAATCGGACATAATTTAGCCACTGTTGTTACCCGTCGCTCTAACGTTACTCGGCCGTGCTAATGTTACCATGCTAACGTTAAAGACCTGTCACTTCAAGCATGCAGCGGAGCAACGTTATGAACGCAATCCACCTCCGGTCCCGCTACAGACCGTTGAGAAAGACGGGATCAGAGCAATGATTAAAACTCTGGATTTAAGATGTCTCGCCTCGCTGAAATACGTCCGCCAACCTACTAACGTTATTCAAACAGCGAAGGAGGCTGACAGCGGAGCTACGTTCACTCGCCCACTACAACAACACAACAACAACCTAACTTACCTGTGGGCAAGGTAGTGGTTATACAACTAGCTTACAACTATTTAGTTTTGAAAGGGAAACAGTGTTAAAATTGTTTGTATGTGTATTCATTCGATTTGAGTTTATTTTACTACTTTGCAGTTTACACAATACAAATAGTTTAGCTTCTGTAACTGTTTGATGGATTCTTCTTCATATAAAGTTATTGTATAATGTCGTGGAGCCAAACCCTTTAGTAATAAAAGCTTTTAGTAAACATGATGACATTAACATGTTTTTTAGATATTCTATGTACTCCTGACAATAAGCCATTATAAACCTATATAAAAGGTGCCCCATTATTATTTATTTAAATTTATTTTAAGAAGTTTGATTACATTATATTTTCAATTTGAATGCAAAGTTGTTTTTTAAATAACAAATAAATAAGAATTCAATACATTACATCTATATTATTTTGTCTTAGTTAGGAAAGTAATGTTTAGTTAGGAAGGTCTGGTGCCTTTACTCTCTTCCAAATGGTGGTAGGAAGGTATGAGGTGGAAGGTATACAGTTTATTATTAATTCAGCAACGGTATCGGATCGGTATCGGGTATCGACAGATACACAAAGCCCTGGCATCGGTATCGGTATCGGGACTGAAAAAGTCGGATCGGTGCATCCCTAGTAGATACTAGGCAATATCCATTGGCAATACCGATACAGAAGCGTCACCGTGTCAAACGTTCACAGAAACAAATCAATCAAACTTTAGTTCCGCAAAGCTTTAAGAAAATGGAGGAAAAACTTATTTTAGTTGTGTCCACGTACCCGGTCCTGTACAATTTTTAACGTTAGATTCGTACAGAGACATCAACATTAAAAACGATGCATGGAGGAGAGTTTCAGAAGTGATGGAAATGACAGGTATATACAGTATATACTGTGTGTATATATAGTACCTCTTGTGAAAAATTTCGTTAGCTTGCAAGTACTGCTAGCCTACATTCACCGACAATGTTGCTGGTGCTCAACATATATCAGGAATAGTATTTCAAAAGGGTGTCAAATGTTAATTAATTAAATGATAATTGTCTGAACTTACATATAGTCCACCACTTAATATGTTTTTGTGGGAATTCAAATTAGCAAAAAACTCTGATAAATATTGTTTTGGTACTCACCTGTATCCAACCTAATATCCTATACCTAAACAATTTTGGTAGAAATATGTGTACCTTTACACCCCTAGTTGACATATTTATTATATTGTAATTATGGGTCATTGGCTCCAGTTGTGGGCTATGACTGTAAACTGTATGATTTTCAGTGATCAAGTCAGCATCTGACCTGTTCAACATGTTTGCTGTTTCAATTTCCAGTGGAAGAATGTAAAAGAAAATGGAAAAACCTAAGAGCGCGTACAGGCGGGAAGTTCAAAAGGTGAAGGAGAGGCAGAGAAGTGGTGCAGGAGCAGAGAGTTCAAGGCCATGGAAATACACTGGCATCATGAACTTCCTAGCCCCTTATATGGAGAACAGGGCTACCAGTGGCAATATGCCCCAGGGGGCTAGGGAGCTCATGATGCCAGTCAGCCAGCCACCCCCCAGTGCCAGTCAGTCCCCCGGTGCCAGTCAGTCAACCCATCCAAGGTGCCAGTCAGTCACACCCTCCCAGGTCCCAGTCAGCCAGCCTCCCCAAGATCAAGTCAGCCAGCATCCACCAGCTGAAGTCAGCCAGCCACCCCGAGGTGCCAGTCAGCCAGCCAGCCAGTCAGCTTCGCAGCCCGTAAACAACAGGGCAGACCCTGGTCCCAGTCGCGCCCCAAGCCCAGGCCGCCGCCAGCCAAGGCAACCCACCATGCAGCCGACAGGCAAGAGGTCCAGGGTGGGGGGTCTCAGCACCTTTGAAAGATGTTTGGTTAGTGCCATAGAAAAAAAGTGACAGCCCCCCTCCAATACTCCCTCCCCCAAGTGACCCTGATGACCTCTTTCTCCGTAGCCTATTGCCACAGCTTCAGTCTCTCTCTCCTGCCATGAGAGATGAAGTTAAGTTTAATATATATAGGCTGATCTATGAGGCGAAGTGCAGGCAGAGGGAGGAGCAGCAGCAGCTGAGGCCATGAGTGGCCGTATTGCATTTAATAGTGTTGTCAGCTTAGTCTTTTTTTATCTGTTTGTTTTAACATGTTGAAGTTATATGTTCTTATGTTGTTTAAAAATAAAATAGATTATGTTCCGTTGAGAGACTTGCTTGGTGTAAGATAAATGGGATAAGTGAAACATCAACAACAATATTTTTGTATAATTAGTATATTTTCAGTGTGAGTGGGTTATGAGACAACACATGAAACATTTGTAAAGTATTTGCTTTTTATTCAAATTTGGGTGGCTCTTAAAATAGCGTTTGTTTTAAACTCGCAGAGGGGATCTTCAGTTAATGGCACCCTCAGCACTGAAATACGTGGCAAAGGTCTCCCTCACACGTATTGCTTCCTGTGCAGAATGGTTGCTCCCTGCTCTGTTGATGCCCTGAAGTACCCGAGATTCCTCAGCATCTCCACGTATGTTCTGCACATTGGCACTTGATGTCCTCCGCATGAAATTGTGCAGGATGCAGGTGGCTTTCACACAGGCCTCTACATTAGCGGGCTCAAGGTGGATCACAGAATGGTACATGCGCCACTGGGCAGCAAGTATGCCAAAAGTGTTTTCAACAATCATCCTGGCCCGTGACATCCTGTAGTTGAATACTCTCTGCCTGTTGGGGAGGTTGACACTGGGAAAGGGCCTCATCAGGTTACTGCGGAGCGGAAAGGCCTCATCACCCACAAAAACATGCGGCTGCGCCCCTAGGTGATCAGCTCCAGGCAGGGGTTTGTCAGGAAGTAACCCAAGTGTGCCATCCTGCAAGGCCTGGCCAAAGGCGCTGTTGGACAGAGTCCCACCATCGCTGCTCCTGCCGTAACTCCCAACATCGATGATACGGAAGCAGTACTCTGCCTCTACAACTGCCAAGAGCACAATGGAATATGTGCCCTTATAGTTGTAGTACATCGACCCGGAGTTGCTCGGGGCACACATGCGCACATGCTTACCATCGATGGAGCCTACACAGTTGGGAAAGTCCCAGCGGTCGTAAAACTTCTCTTCAATGGCCTTCCAGTCTTCTGTGGTGGGAACTGCCATGTAGTCTGCGACCAGGACATCCCAGATGGCCCTGGTGACCTCTGCCACTATGCCGGAGACAGTGTTGTGTCCCACACGGTAGTAGAAGCCAATAGTGTGAAAAGAGTTGCCAGTAGCGAGGTACCTGGGAATAAAAAATGTAAAATTAAATTAAAAATGTAAGTTTTACCTCAGAAGGTTAATGCATAGCTCATGGAATGCACTGACAATTCTGCTTTACAAATTAGCCTAAATTGAGACTAGTATCCATGCACAAATATTCTATATGAAATATGAAAATGAAATATTACACATGAAAATGAAATATTCAATATGAAAATGAAATATTACACATGAAAATGAAATATTCAATATGAAAATGAAATATTACATATTAAACTTCAATGTATATGTTGAAGGTTCTCTAGTTCAGTAGACTCCAGTAGTGTAAAATCAGTAGGTTAAAACAACATTAATTTTACACTCACCGCAAGCAAATCGCAAGCCTTTCAGCAGGTGGAATCGCTAAACGGCAACGGGTGTCCTGTTTTAGTTATCCGTGGTCCAACCCTCCGGAGGAGCTCGTCAAACTGTGCCCTGTTCAGCCTGAAATATTGCACAAACCTCTCCTCATTCAGCCGCAACTCCTGCACTAGACGGTGGAACGAGCCCAGTTCCAAACGGGCCTGGAGGGTACCATACACCCACGCAGAACGAGGACGGCGCTGTCTTCTTCTCCTCCACAGCACGTACATAGCCGCAATCTTCAGTAACTGTTTACGATTCATTTTGCAATTGATTAAAATGTAGGTAGAACAGCTTTCTTTTTATAAATGGAATATTCGTGCGTTAAAAAAAACGGGAAAGCATTTCCACAAAGTAAACAGAGGGGATGTCAAGGGGGTAAGCTTCGCTTCAGAACTCGAGCCATCTATGGCCCCATTTTGTTGCTAACTGGCCATTACCATTACGTCACTTGACTGCGAATAACTTTACATCAGAAATGTTTGAAAACTCTATTTGTCCGTTGTTTAGTTCCAAAGAAACACGACAATGTATAAAAGGCTTCATTACCTTGTACCTCATGTTATGGCTCTGTAGCAGACGTTTTTGTAAAAATAAGCTGACGATTGTGTCATAACCAAGTGACTTACTGTCGCATAGTAGAGGAATTACCGTATAGTACAGGAGAAGCTCGCAGGCAGTTTCGACTTACATGAGCTGTTTAGGTTTAATTACTAATGTTAACTAGCATGTTTGTTAGCAATAATTAGCCTGTGCCTATGTTATCTCCTTACATACACCTACACTCTCCGTATCTGTAAGATTGGGAATGATTGAGATTTCTCTTGGCACAGCTACCAGAAGACTTCCAACTTTCAGACACGTTGCTCACGTCACATTCTCTCAGTTGGAGGCTGCGCAGTAAAGCTGGCCATCACCGGAATAGTGCTTCTAATAGAGAGCCGAAGTCCCGCCCCTTCCGGTGGACCTCATGGGACCTTAAGTCAGAAAAAATATGAACGGTAGTGAATGGGGAGAGGCAAATAATTTTTTGATCCCGTTTGAATTGAGACATGGATTACAAATATGATGTTCGTCAATTTAAAAGATAATTTTTCAACCGAAGAAAGTCTCAGTTACCCGTAGGTTTGTCGTAGTACCACTTAGTTTTGTGTGAAACAGCTCAGTGGACTACATCTCCCGTTTCACACAATTTACGTCACCTAGCTAGCTTGATGCTTGGTTCGCTAGCTAGCTAGCTTAGCTCCGTTCCACAACACATGTAACGTTATCGTAACTGCTGTGTTTTATCCAGTCAAGTGTTTTCAGCAGAGAAGCAAAAGAATGCGCGAGATCCTCTGCTCATTAGAGTAACGTTACATCACCGGTACGATACACAGAGACATCGTAGCTCCAGCGAGACGTCACCCATGAAGTTTGTAGTCTTTCTAATTACGTATTTTCACTGTCTTATACTTCAACAGTTTAACAATAAACGGAGACTTTTTTCGGTTGAAAAATAATGTTTTAAATTGCCGAACATCATATTTGTAATCCAGGGCTCAATTCAAACTGGATCAAAAAATAATCTCTCCATTGACCCTCGTTCATATTTTTTCGAAAGATAGGTCCCATGGACCGGAAGTAGAAGGGCGGGACTTCGGCTCTCTATAGCCTTCACTGGTCTCCGTCCAGAGCAACAGGGTCTGTTGGTCCATTATATACTGTCTGTGGGGGATGTGCTTGAAGGTAGCACCAGAGAATTTCTGTTTACTGTTGCCAAGCAACCAGGAGTAGGCACGCCCAGGAATGCCCATCAAGCGAGTGCGTGTCGCTCGGTGTCGCTCACTTTTGTAGCTAATGTGACTGTGGGGTTATCTCGCAGAGTGAACTCCACCTGTCTTCATACCCTTCCAACTTTGCATTACACTTTTCCTGCCAATTTCAAAAATATGTTTTCACAATGTATTCAACAGTAACACCAGTACATCAAATGTACATATTAGAGGTCGACCGATAGTGGATTTTACCGATACCGATAGCTAGGTTGGGCCGTATTTGCCGATAACCGATTAATCGACCGATAGTATTTAGAATTGATACTGGATAAAACAGTTGACAAAATACATACATTTTTTCTAAAAAGTCCAGACGCTTTTGCCAATAATCAAAATAATAATGTCATATTTATTGATATTACACCCACAGCAATGCTACGCAAGCATGTGTGTTGTCTAAAACAGTTCTCCTACATATTTGGAGTCATCCAGTGCAAAAATAAACATAATGAGAATTATAATTCATATAAAGGACAAACTATTTACATTTCTTCAAAAAAGGCCCAAATGTATGCCAAATCTCAAAACAGTGACGCCATTCTTCTCTGTAGAAGGGTTTAGAACTAGCCTGACGTGGTCCTCTCAGATTCTAGTCAAAATGTGAGTCTGAAACCGCTCCATAGAGAGCCGAAGTCCCGCCGCTTCCGGTGGACCTCATGGGACCTTAAGTCAGAAAAAATATGAACGGTAGTGAACGGGGAGAGGCAAATTATTTTTTGATCCCGTTTGAATTGAGCCATGGATTACAAATATGATGTTCGTCAATTTAAAAGATAATTTTCCAACCGAAGAAAGTCTCAGTTAGCCGTAGGTTTGTCGTAGTACCACTTAGTTTTGTGTGAAACCGCTCAGTGGACTACATCTCCCGTTTCACACAATCTAGCTTGATGCTCGGCTTACTCGCTAGCTAGCTAGCTTAGCTCTGTTCCACAACACATGTAACGTTATTTTACCTGCTGTGTTTTATCCAGTCAAGTGTTCTCAGCAGAGAAGCAAAAGAACAAGCAAGATCCTCTGCTCATTAGAGTAACGTTACATCCCCGGTACGATACACAGAGACATCGTAGCTTCAGAGAGACGTCATCCATGAAGTGTGTAGTCTTTCTAATTACGTATTTTCACAGTCTTATACTTCAACAGTTTAACAATAAACCGAGACTTTCTTCGGTTGAAAAATAATGTTTTGAATTGACGAACATCATATTTGTAATCCATGGCTCAATTCAAACTGGATCAAAAAATAATTATTATCTCTCCATTGACCCTCGTTCATATTTTTTCGAAAGATAGGTCCCATGGACCGGAAGTAGAAGGGCGGGACTTCGGCTCTCTATGCTGTCAACAGAACCAGAACCAAAGAACTTCTAATATAGGAAGAAGTTCCACTCCCTCGTTACTTCCGGGTTCTGAACTGGTTGCAGTTCCACCAGAGATCCATATAGGGGGCGCTCACAGGCCAGTGCAGAATGAATGGGACTCTATGGAGCTAGAGGTGGGTGATATATCGTTTAGACGATAATATCCAAATTGTTGTCTGGACGATATGCAAAATTGGGATATCGAATATTTCATAATTTGTACAATCCGACCCCCCAAACATGAAAAGAGCTGAAGGAAGTTAAAGAGAAAACAAAGAGCGCACACTATAACCTTCTAAACAATTATATGTAGCGATTTTAATACTGTAGGGGTTTGTTTGACTGTATTTTTTTGTACAAAATCACGATCGTCCCGCACGAGAGTAAGCTGCCACTAGTTCTTACCTTGCGCGTTATGACGTTCTTCACTCATGTCAACAAAGATGGCGGTGCGCGACTCTGCAGTGGCTCTCCTGTCGGTGTATATTTATACAAGTACGTACAGCCACACTGAACTAATCAATACAGGACCACGATACAACACAGCCGTTACGAGAGCCTTCCAGGCGGCTCATAACCTCCCGGAGGAAATAGCCTGACCGAGCCCCTCCAGCCTGTTGTCGGCGCTAGCACGCCGAGCTAGCTATCTACCGGCAGGATGAGAACATAACTCCGGCACGACCAGAGGCGGAGGACTGCATTTATGTGAACAATGAATGGAGTACCAACTGCAGGATCGTTGCCCAGCACGGCTCACCTGACCTGGAGCCGTGTCGGTAATATACTGACCATTTTATTTACTACGAAAACAGCACACTGCCGTCTACATAGCCCCCGATGCTAGCGTTAGCAAAAGTTTGGTTCACTGCTAACCATAGTGAACAAACTGCAGCGTGATCACCTGGATACGGGATACAGGGGACTTTTACAAGGCGTCCTTAAAGTCTGTTCCCCTCCAGCTTTCTCCCAGCATGTAGATTGTGTTACTAGAGGGAAGAACACACTAGACCATGTATACTCTAACTAACATCAAAAAAGCACACAGAACTGCACCTCTCCCTCACCTGGGCCAGTCAGATCACATCCAACTCCTGATCCCAGCATAAATCCCGGTCAGAAGGACTATACAGCCAAGTAGGACTATCAGAACCTAGTCTGACCCGGCCCTGTCCCAGCTCCAGGACTGCTTCCAATAAGGACATGGTTGTGTGCAATATGTTACAGAACAGAGCCCTTTGTTTATTGTTATGATTTCATCTTGCTTGTACATTTTCCCAAGAGAACCACTGAAATAGCCTCCTAACAGGACTTCTTTTAACTTCTAGAAGGATTTCAAAAATATCGTCTGAATATCGATATCGAGATATCGAAAAAAAATATCGAGATATTCATTTTTGTCAATATCTCCCACCCCTATATGGAGCTATACCCCTCAAACCCCACTTTTCTCAGGATATAATTTTTTGTCTAGTAATTTGAATGTTGCATTCGAAAGGGGAGGCAAAGAAAATACACACTACTGGATGTTAGATTTTTTAAAGTGGCTTTTCTGTTCTAAAAAGCCTCTTAAAATGTCAATGACGTCATACACATATACGGCCAGAGATACTGCTTTACGGCAAGCGCTGAGTCGCTTCCTTTTTTCTCTCGAGGCATCGACAACACAGCTGACAGGTTAGGCTCTCCCTGTTAATACACATGCTAGAAAGAGGTTTGCTGATGTTTTAAAGACCACACCGAAATATTCACTCTGACATTCAGGCTCTGCTTCGGATGCCGTCAAGCGGGATCTCCGATCGTAATCAGTCCTTCACTGACCAATCAGCATTCATTAGCAGAATGCTAGCGTGTTATGGGCTACAACGACTCAACCTGTAAGAAATCAAAAGGACATAAGTACTCGTTCATTCAACTTTCGACCTATAACCCATGTTGAACTTTCAAAATCTACAATCAAATCTGAGGTTTCTCAACGACAATCGGGCGAAAGAGACAAATTTAGCCGTCTAGCTCCATAGGGTCCCATTCATTCTGCACTGGACCGCGATCACCCCCAGTGGAACTGCAACCAAATCCGGTACAATGGGGCTGGATAGGGAGTGGAACGGCTTTCCGTAGACCGGCTTTGACCAGAACTCAACACTTTGTATCGTCTCCATAGCAACCACTCTTTGCACAATGCATTCTTCTAACTTCCGACTTTTAGACTTTTTTGAAGCTGGATATATCATTTGTTACGTGTAAATATAAATGTGGATAACTTTAGTGATAGTGACATGCTCGCTACAGTCGCATTTCTAGAGATGGATCGGCGAAAACACGTTTTATTTCTCTGATTCACGGCTGATTCGGCGCTCCCTCTCTTCAGTCTCTCTCTATGTCTCTCCACCATATAACGCTCTCTCTCTTCAGTCTCTCTCTATGTCTCTCCACCATATAACGCTCTCTCTCTTCACTCACTCTCTATCTCTCTCCACCATATAGCTAACGCTACCGTGGTTTCGAGCAGTTGTTGATACTCCTCCGCTGAGGATTTTAAAATGAATGCGCTGTAGATTCTACACATCTCGGATCGAGACGATTTGGGTCGGACTTGCGTTCATTTTTGTCAGTGTTTTGACCGCTTGAGGTTAGTTAGCCTACTGCTAATGTTTAGCGTCATCTCAGCCTCGAAAGCAAACAAACATACTGTTGTGCTGTTCTTTCTCTACTAATGCAGCATCTATTCAACAAATTAATAACTTTATAATGATATGACAAAATGTACTGTATACCTTTTTGCTGTCGATGCTTTAAACGCGCATCTGATGTCAGCCTTCTCCGTACAGCATGTACTCTCCGTGCAGCGCGCAGTAACACGTGTCGAAAATAAACAACACGAGGCATCAGTGATAGTTTTTATTTCCCCTCTAGAGGCCGCTATTGTAATGCATGATTCCAGCAGACCCTTCTCAGCTCTCGTGTACTGTGTAATGAATGACAGCGCGCGCTTCTCAGCCGCTCCAGCAACGGACACAACCAGGAAAAACTATCGGTATGGATTTTTGCCGATAACGATAGTTCCACCAATCAACTATCTGTGCCGATTAATCGGCAAATTAATCGGTCGACCTCTAGTACATATGATGAGCACAGATAGGTAAACAGTCTACGTAAGATGCCGCAGGAAGAGCAAAATGTGTAAGTGAAGTGTTCCAGGAAAAAAACTAAATAGCCAACAGACTAAAGAAGACAGACATGAACAGGTGTTTTGAACTTTGGGCAACTTTTTGAAGTCCATCGACTCCCACAGTTGTGTAGACATCCCAGTATTAATCCACATATTAACCCACGCTTCTTCCCTCTTGTGGTGTTCCTGCGTATTTACTAACCAGTAGCTATCGGGTTGCCGGTGAAAGCCCTCCTGTAGTGTTCTCTGTCCTGCGGTTGTCTCCGTCATGCTGCCTGGCCCTGTAACGTTACCGGGGTTAGCTTCTGTTTCGGGGGAGGGGGGGCTTGGCGTTCTCCTTTGATGCAGTAACTAGGTAAGCCTCCTTGTGCGCGCTTCTCAAATGTACTTTTAAATTTGTAGGATTTTTCCCTTTTTAATAAATTATCCACATATTTTACCACCTTCCACTGAAAGGCACTTGCTTTTATCTGACACACAAGTCATAATCAAATAGGACTCTGCTGCTTTCTTCCGACTTTTGGTACCGCCATGATGCCAGGCGAGGGGCACGGACTATGTTGTGTTCAATTTAACGTGGAATGTCGGAATTTCTGGGTTCCCAGTCGGAAACTGTAAATATGTCTATGGACGGAAATGTCAACTCTGAAAGATATATTTGCTCTATGAAAGACATTGACAAAGACGAAAACGAAAGACATTTACTCTATGATTTTAGTTAGGTTTGCAAACAGACAATACAGTTTGTTAGTTATCGTTTTTTTGTAATACCTCGTTTTTATTTTCTTATTTCAGTTAATGTTTTTCCCCACCTAGTTTTCGTTATTTTGTTCATTTTCGTTAAGGATTATAACCTTGGTGTGCACTGGGCTTTGTTGTATCACCCAAACTCCATTAACTGTGGACTTTGTCATGTTTCAAAATACAGTGGGCTTGAATGCAATTGTGGTATTTGGAGCACTATTGTCCCATAAAGTGTCCCTAAGGTCTCTGGTGACTCATCATTTTAGTCCTTTAGTTGTTTTGTCTGTAGTGTTTTGGTTCAGCACCTATTACTCATTAGTTATTGCTGGACATGTCTTCAGAATCATCTCAAATCACAATGCAATAAAACAAGTATGCCTAGGTCTTTCTATAAGCTCTAGAATTTAAACAGCCTACACACGATCTGCTGTTTTCCTATGGGGAGGGGTTGTGGAGACAAGTCGGGAGGAAGCGCTGCCCTTGGCGTGGCACATCGCTCGGAGTTGCCACCGAGCATTTGGTTTCAAGTTCAAATGATTTCAACTTTGACCTTGTTGCCGCTGCCGACCTTTTTTTAAAGTACAACCAATGAGATGAAGAGGTAGCCAGAAGCAACGGGGACGTAAACCTGCGCTTTGCCTCGGAGATGTCGGCACTATGCTCTGCGTCCTACCTCGTGGTTTCACCGCGCTGATCATGTGTAGGCGGCTTTACTCGATCTCTCTGCATGCATTTAGCTCCGGAGGAATTTGCTTATTCCTTTACCTGTGCAAAGTCCACTTTTCCTTTTTTAAAAAGCTGTAGAGCAAAAAGAAAACAAACTTTATTCTTAATCGTCACATACACACAGTACAATGTAGTGGAATTCTGTTACTGCATTCAACCCATCCTAAGTATTAGGAGCAGTGGACAGCTACAGCATCCGAGGGAGCATCTTGGGGTTCAGTGTCTTGCTCAGGGACACTCTGACAGATGACCTGGGATTGATCCGCCAACCTCGTGGTTGTTGGGCGACCATTTAACCTCCTGGCCACAAGCCCCCCATCAGTCTTTTTGCTGCTGTTTTTTGTTTTTATCTAAGACTGCAGTGGGAACCAACGGGTCTTTTTTTGATCAATTTTTAATTCCGTAGCAGCGTACAGTCAGTTTGAGAGCAGGCTTATTAAAAGGGGGAGGGATATTCTGGAAGCCCGGCTCTAAAAATAGGTGTGTGTGTGTGTGTGTGTGTGTGTGTGTGTGTGTGTGTGTGTGTGTGTGTGTGTGTGTGTGTGTGTGTGTGTGTGTGTGTGTGTGTGTGTGTGTGTGTGTGTGTGTGTGTGTGTGTGTGTGTGTGTGTGTGTGTGTGTGTGTGTGTGTGTGTACGCCAAGCTTGTGTTTGTGGCTGCTTGTTCTTGTTGCTGCTGCTACTTCACAAACCACCGACTCTAAAACTGTCTGTGTCTCCAGTTAGTTCGGTCTGTGAAACGTATTTTATTATTTTTGATTTTTGGGAGACATTTACCACCTGACGTCAGAACTAGAAGCCTTTTGATTTTGTCTAGACCGGCTCAGTTCTTTTTGCATCCGCTCTCTGTTCTCCCACTGTAATCTGCTCCGGTCCACGGCTGTCACAATTATGAATTTTAGTTCACTCTTGTCACACGAATAATTGTGATTAGCGATTTTTCTTTTTTCTTTGTGTTCATCGTGTGCCACAGAGCGGTGCTGTTGTGTTTGGCTTAACAACCAGACCCCAATCCATGTTGTTGATTTCAATGGCTGCTCATCGAAATGATGAGATCTTTGTCAGTTCATCTTTAATAGTCTGGGAAACCATGGCTCACCTCTCGCTCTGCTGCACCCATTTATTGTTGTGTAGGCCAACCTAATGTAACGAAAAACAGGGTTCGAGACACTTAATTAATGTAGACCAGAGATCTTCAACAGGGGGTCCGGGACACCTGGGGGGGGGTCCTCAGAGTCACTGCCGGGGGGGGGCCCCCTCCAAATTATTGTCAATTTTTGAACGCTTTTTTCAAAAACATAATTACAACATATTATTAGAAAATATAAATCCCCACTGATGATAGGCTTACTACGGAGTTAATATGCAAAGTGGAAACACACAGCCTTTTTATTTATTTTTTAAATGTATTAACTATTTTGTTGTGTCTGCCCCTGCGTTAGACTGAGAGTGGAATGGGTGGGAAAAGGGAGGAGAGGGGAAGAGGGAGCGTGAGTCTCGCTCGCCCGATGCACCAGCCGAGCCGCCGTCCCCCTTCTCGTGATGTGCGGCGGAGAGCGAGACACGCTGTGAATATCAAATTTGGTTGGAGCTGAGAAAAGGAGAAGCAGGCAGAGCTTGGGAAAAAAAAGCTCTTCTGTCTGGCGAGACGTTGCCCTGATCAGAGAGCAATTCCGGACACAAACACACACAGCATCCATTCGCACAGTGGCAACCACTCGGCTCTAACCAGTGCTCCTCTCACTCATTAGGAAATCTGTCTGTCATGAATTCCTTTTTTTCTTTGCTCTATTCGTTCACTCTAAGCTCCCATTTCTCTTAAACGAACATCTTTATTCCTTATTAGTCCTTGTTTCTTATTGACTCCTGTTTTTCCCATCATCCTGGCTGCTTCTTCCTCCTCCTCTCGAGGTGCTCCACTAGGTCTGCTTTTCCCACTGATATGAATCTCCAGTAACTGAGATCTGCATTCATTGAGGCTGCTTAAAATGAGGGCACACATTAATACACTAATTAAGAGGTTTACATAATGCATTACGTAAGGGAGCTCAGAATCTTCCGCACTCGCCTCCCGTTATTAAAGTAGCCTTCTGTTTTCACGATTTATTTATTTAGACTGGCTCGGCAGTCGGTAAATCTGGTTGATCTCGACGCTTAAAGGAAAAGTTTTTGGAAATGTGTTTATTAGTGTTCTCTTGGAGAGTGAGAGGAGAAGGCCAACACCACTCTTATGTCTGTGCTGTAGAGGCACTCAAAATTAATTTTTCTCAATTCCGCGTCTTCCTAGGAGTGTGGAAATCAGTATGTTGTTATTTTTTTGTAATTAACTTCTCTGGGACCCGCTTGTGGGATAAAATATTGTCCGATACCGTGCACCAGTCAGGATTTAGAAACTCAAAATTAGATTTCAGTTGGTGGGTTGTTTTGGTTCTGTCACTCGCATCTGTGTAACGTGCACCCATACAGCCCTGATGAAGCAGATTAGATTATATAGAGAGTCTGATTTCTTAATATTAGATTAAGATGAGTTTTTGGCTGACTTACCATTGTGGTCTTCAGCCCCAACCGATGCCGACTTATGTGACATCCCAACCACCGGGCACGGTGCACACGGTCTGTAAGCCTTGACATCACTGAGGTTGCCAGGTTTGGTACCATTGTGTTTATACATAGAAATGGCTCCAAAGGAAGCAAAGGTGTGTGTGTGTGTGTGTTGGTGTGTGTGTGTGTGTGTGTGTGTGTTGGTGTGTGTGTGTGTGTTGGTGTGTGCGTGTGTGTGTGCGTGCGGGCGGGCGTGTGTGTGTGTGTGTGTGTGTGTGTGTGTGTGCGCGCGCGTCCAGAGGATTTCCCCTCTGCTGGTCACGGTCTATGGCTCTCCCGGTTCCCCTCAGTCTCTTTCTTTGCTCCCCCCCTCCTCCTACAGTCCTCCACATTCCTTTTGTTTTCCTCGACATGCCTTGCCAGTTTCGAGGGTTTTTACTTTCTCTCCCTGAATCCCATCAGCATTTCCTTTCATCTCTCTCTGCCATCCCTCCTCCTCCTCCCCCTCCCCCTAACTCTCTCCTGCCCTCAGATTGTCCTGGGCTGCCTCCACGGGAGAGCTGCCGCATAGCGCACACAGAGGGAGTGTTTACAACTAGAGCTAGTTTGGTCTTTGCCCTCACCCTGTCAACCCCCCCCCCACCCCAGCTGCCCCCCCTCAACTCAAATCCTCACACACTCTTTAAATCCCTCTTTGCACTCCACGCCCACCTCTTCTTCTTATCGTGTAGACCCACACACTCGCATGCCTAAACATTAACATAGTGGCAATCATTAGTGAGGGCAATAAGAGAGGGGGTGCAAGTAAAATGGACAGGTCCTTTTGTGGGGCTGGGGTAATCCAGGGTTGATTCATTCCAGACTTTAATTTTTCAGCCTTCCTGCTGGGATAACCAACCCCTTTATAGAGTTGTATGTGTGGAGTGTTTGACCTGTATGCATTACTTTTTCTGTGTAAATGTCTTGGGTTTATTGGACAGTCCACAGTGGAGATCGATACAGGAAACAAGGGGAAAGGCCAGAGGTGTGTGACATACAACCAGGGTCCCCCGTCGCAATCGAATCACGGCAGTTGTGATTATATAGTATGAGCCTAAACCTCTAAGGTCAACACTACACTGGAGATGAACTAGTATGTAACAACTGTGTCAAAGAATCAGGGGCCAGGGTTTGACGTGGCTGGGAATGTTGGATTATCGGATTCAGAAAGTTACCGAAATGGTCCTACCCAGACTAGGGATGCACCATTCTGATACTGGGCTCCGACTAGGGCTGGGCACCAAAGTCAATACTATTTAGGCATCGACCGAATTGCCTCTAAAGTATTGAGTATCGAAAAATGCCTCGTCATTCAATACCCAATTTCAATACCTAAGGAGGAAAACTCATCGGCGTCAGCGAGCCAATAAGCACGCAGCATGCTTCTACCAAGATCTAATCGTTTGTGACGTTACACATCGTAGAGGCAGGCAGGAAAAACTCTACGTTACACAGAGACAGGGTTTGACCGATACTTTTTTTTTTTCAAGGCCGATTATTAGTAGTTACTGAAACCGATATATGGAACCGATATGCATTTACAGTAAAATTTTAAGTTTTTCAGAATCGGCTTTATTGGCCAGGTTTGCGTAAACAAACAAGGAATTTGACTCGGGTTAATCTTTGCTCTCAAAGTACAACACTCACTTAACACATAAAGACATAAAAACAGAAAGGACAGTAAGAAATATAAAAAAAATACTGTTAAGTATGCAGTATAACAATAAAACAATTTACAAATTTACAAAAAATATACAATAACAATTGAAGAGAGGGAAGGAATAGTGCAATATCAGTATAGTCTGACATTTAAGATTTAAATACAGTGCAAGGCAGGTCAGTGCAATGGTAATATTAATAACAACAACATTTTAATTGTAAGATTGATTTTTTTAGTCAAAATTAAGATTTTGGAACGTTACAAACTCAAACACAAAACTTTGTTTAGATAATTTAAGCTATTATTTAATAAATTGACATAAATCCACATAGTATAGATAGATAGTGTTGTGGGGGGGGGGGCATTAAGTCAGACTCAGTGGGAGTGGCAGAGGGACAGACAGAGCTGTAGCAGAGCCATATTAGACCACCTTTTTACACTGGTATCCAAAGCCCAGGCATCGGTATCAGGACTGAAAAAGTCTGATCGGTGCATCCCCAACACAGGCTAGCAATGACCACACCCTTCCCTTTGAACATGGTATTTTCAGTGGCTGGTGTGACTGGCAGTATGCTTAATTAAATTGTTGAATCAGGCTAGTCCATAGGTTATGTGTGCAGCAAACACTACAGTTTGCAGTTCCTTTATGTGTGTCGGAGATAAATCGGATTTCACTCCTCCTCTCTCGTATGGAAAGGCGTTTTCATTTTCTTCCCATTGCATGTTGATGCAGCTTAATTCAATTACGCTCTTATTCAGCCTCAGTCTTCCAGCCCTTTTCCCCCACTGTACCTCATTGCATCTGCACTACTCTCTTCTCCTCACCCTTGTTGCTGTCTCGCTGTCCCCGTGCTTCGCTGCCGGACCAACGCGTGAGCCTCCTCTGCTGGCCCTGCCCGGCTCCTGCCCTCGGGCTGTGCTCGGCCTACATGGCCTACCCTGATGCTCCCTATTTTCATGCACAGCGCGCAGGCCAAACAGACCTCCTTTCTCCTCCCTTTCCGTCTCTGCTCTGAGGAGAAGTTCAGCTGAGGTTATGTGGGAATAAAGTGTCCTAGTTCACAGGGTTCTTCCTGTAAACTCTCAGGCTGCTAATTACACTCTCACTGGATGGACTGCTCCTTTCAGCCATGCTCTCGCTCCCTCTCTCCTAGTTGCTCCCTCTCAATCGGTGTCTTCAATTGCTCTCCTCTCTCTCCAGTCGTTTTCGCTCACTCTCTGTTCCTCTTGTCTCCTGTTACTCATTCCCTGTTTCTCTCTCTCTCTCTCTCTCTCTCTCTCTCTCTCTCTCTCTCTCTCTCCCTCTCTCTGTGTGTTACTGTTCACACTGTGGTAAAAGCCAAGTTTCTGTCTTTCTCTCCAGACCAATTGCTTCCTGTCTCTTTGCTCTCCAGCTGTTTCCATCCAAATATTGTGTGTGTGTGTGTGTGTGTGTGTGTGTGTGTGTGTGTGTGTGTGTGTGTGTGTGTGTGTGTGTGTGTGTGTGTGTGTGTGTGTGTGTGTGTGTGTGTGTGTGTGTGTGTGTGTGTGTGTGGTTTTTCAAGAATGATGAACATAATTTGTACCTGGCATTGCTGTCTGTCTGAGCTCTCATCACTCTTGCGGCCGTCACAGCCGTCACCTCTGGAGCAGCATCGAGCCTACGGGCAACACTGCCGGGGGTGACGTCTTTTGCGCATGCGGAGAGATTCCTCGATACCTGTTCTGCAAGTATTCCACGCAAAGTTGGAAGTGCGCCTTCGTTTAGAAGAAGTCTCCCGGCTAATCCTGCCTTGTAAAGGCAGCTACACACCGGGCCGATAATCGGCCGTTGGACCGTCTGGCGAGGTTGGTGACTCGAGTCTGTCCAGAGTGTTCCGCGCCGTCGTCAGTCCGAGGGGCTGTCGGCCTTCGTTTTGGCCAACCTGACATGTCTTTCTTTTACTTTTACTTTCTTTTACGGTCTATGGAAAGCGCTAGCTAGCTAATATGATCCTTACCTAGCTACTGAGCATGTGCGACTCCCAACAAAGATGGAACAGAAGTGAGATGTCTCACTATGTAGCTAAAACCGAGCGCTCAACACACAGGGTGAAAAGAGGAGCTGCAGCAATGTGCAGTACAACAAAAAATATGGTGTTTTCTGAAAATTAAACCATGTAAACCTATTCTGGTACAACCTCGAAATACAATTATGAACCTGAAAATGAGCATAATATGAGCACTTTAAAACACTTTGCAGGTTCAAAGGGATGCATACAGCTCTGAAACCAACATGAAAAAATGTAGTAATGTTCACTCAGCATTTTGTGTTGTTTCTAAACTGTATGTAAAATGCGCGGTGACGTTAAGTCACCTGTTTCAAGTAACAGTCTATGTGCTGGAGTTTTTCGGCTTGGCAAACCAGGCATCCGCTTGTGGTTGCCGAAATTGACAATACGGTTGCCATGCTTTAAACTACCTATATTTGGAGCAATTTAACTATATTTGGAGCAATTTAGTTTCTTATGTAACTATACCGCACATTTTAAAAATTTAACGAGTTAAATAGGGGTGCAACGGATAACAGAACTCACTGATCGGATCACAGTTTTGAGTGATGGATCGGATACATTTTCAGATCAGCACAAATTTAAATTATTATTAACGCAGCGCAGACGCACCTGGTGGAAATTGCCGCTAACGTCTGTTTCAGAGCATCGGAGCACAGCGCTGACATTTAGGTGGCACCGTAATGATGCACCGAAATCTGAAATAAAAAATGTATGTTGCTATTCTGTCTGGGATTTTAACATACGCCGTTAACGTGAACAGAAAATTGCTTTGTCTGTAGCTATCTTTTCACGGCAAACACGCGTGTGTGGAAAGCGATTGCAAGTAATGCAAACAGTTGCTAAAAAGGAACTACACATTGTAATCGCCTAGGTAACAGTTACTTTTTTCAGCTGTTTCATCATAATCTGTTCATATGGGACCACGCTCAGGACTCACTGTTGGGTCTGTTTCTGTTATGTAACCAACCAATAGATTGCACACAATGATAGAAACACCTGTCAGTATTATGCATACCATTTAACAGTACTTGAATTACTTGTTAGTTTCAACTGCATTCATAGATCCACCAAGCGTGAAAATATCTGCAATGCAGGGCAGCACGATATGAGGAAAATATGTAATTGTGATTATTTTGACATTATATTAGAGAGAGAGAGAGAGAATTTTTGCAAGGATCTGTACCAAACAAATATTTATTCTTTAGTCTGTAGGATAGGATTTGTAAGGCAGGGTTGCACAGAAAGCGTGGTAGACACCTAATCAGTCTTTTGCCCTTTTATTCCTCCACTCTCTCTGTTCGCATGTATTGTACACACTTTTAGTAATGGGATGTGGTTCACACAAGCAGAGATGAGAGGAGGAGGGGGAGGCCACCAAATAACAGGCGGAGTGGACCGAAAAGTGACTTCTCTTCAGCCTTTTCCGCATGATATGGATATTACTACCATAGAGTAGTTTGTTAGAACACGCAGGATGTGCGCCATAAGAGTTTGATTCACCGCCCAAAAGAATTCCCTGAGTTACCCGAAAACTGTGTCTTTACCTCTCGTTCACCTCTCTCTGCATTGACGGCGAGTGATTCCTATCTCGTCTGCCCTTCCTCTGACTCCTGCTCAGGTGACTGGAGCCTTTGAGCACATCTTTCTTTTATCCCCAGGAAAGTTGACCGAGCATGTGCTCTTTCTCAGCGCTGCCCGGCTTTACTCATTTTGCTCTCACGCTTGAGAGTTGCACCAGCCACAAGCTTGTACTGTTGGCTGCTGACCAGCTCCGCTGGAACGAGACTGAAGTGCCTTGCTCGAGGGCACCTTGGTGGCAGTTGAGCAGTAGAAAGGTATTAGTCAGCAGGTAGTCTCGCATTGCCAGCCCTATCTCCACAGCGCTGCGGAGTAAGGTCTGACTCTACCACACATATGTTCAAGGATAGGAGGAAAAAACGCTCTAGGTTGTTTACATTTCGTTAAACCAATCGCCCTGGGCGGTGCTAAATTCCGGACGCAGCTGGCTCTGCAAAATAGTCTCAGGAAGGACATTACATACAATATTAAATGAATGTTAACTGTTAACACAATACAGTAACTTGAGCTATTTAAATTAGCGGATACATTGTTCAACGTAATTTGCTCTTACCAGTGTATCTCCGTGTGTACTTGGTCCACAGCAATCCTCTCCAATCGGTCCCAAAAACGTCCCAGTTGGAGAGTAAACGCCCTAAACATATTCTTTGTAAATCTTGACAATCATTCCCTGAAAGAACCGAGCAGACCTGTCTTGTTGCTGGAAATGTATTGTCGTTGATCCAGACGAGTCAGCTGGTGAATATTAAATTGAAGAAAGCAAAGTTCATACTTATGACTGTCCTTGAATGAAAACCATTCTTCCCTTTAGAATTTTGGAATAAACCACTCAAACAACTGTAAAAACAACTTATGTTAGTATAAAGGATCATTCCCAGTTTATTACAACCTGGGTTATATTTCTGGTAATAATAACAATGGTATTCTCACAAAAAGTAAGTTTCTGAGATCTTTGAATGTTGTGACATCACTAAAACGATGTCCAACAGGGAATGAAGCGGTCCGACTATTCCAAGGTTTTAACCCCCAGATAGGCCTGCACGATTCGGGGAAAAAATGAATCAGGATTTTTTTTTAGCCTAGAATTGATATCACGATTCTCGGCCACAATTTTTTTTCTCACGAAGTGTAATGCTTGTTGCACACATGAACCATGACAAAACCAAACAAATTGGCAGTACCAAACAAAGATTTTTTTTCTTTTGGCACCTCAACCCTGTCAACACAGAGGCTTCAATGAATACAGAAAATAAAGTACATACTGGCCATTTAAGTACAGCAGGCTACCAAAAATAGTGACATATAACACATTGAACTAAATATGGCCCTGATACCAGCTCTATCTGAACTCCTTGAATATGTCTTTACATCATTAAAACATGGCAATCAACATATGCTGCAGCTACAGCGTCAATTGCCAATTTAAGTACAGTATCAAAAACAGAAAGATTTCTTAGCACACGCTTTACCTGCTTGCCTTTCATGTCTTCAGCTGTCCTATCAAAATAAAGGCTGAAAATGCACCCGCCCGCTAAAAAATAAATAAATAAATGTATCGTGCAGGCCTATCCCCAAATCAGCCAAACCTATTTGAAAGAGAGAGAGATATTTTTCAAACTGTTTTTGTCATGAGTACTTTCACACAGAATATTGCTTGGCAATAAAGCGACGTAAATTCTTATTCGGAACCAGATAGACATCAACCAGTCACGTTAACTTGCTTATTTATGAGGATCATAATACAACAACAGGAGGCTGTATAGACGGCAAACTTTATTAATACTTTCAACCTTGACAAAGGCAGCACTTACCAACGTTTTTCGACTTAAAAAAAACTCAATAAAATAGCTCAAAGTAGCTTAGTGTTGCCTGCTTTTTTTTGTGTTGTTCTAATCCCATCCCGTGAGTGTCCATCTTACTTTTGATTCATCCCTCACCCAGTCCAGATCTGTCTGAGTCTGCTACCTCCATCTGCCCTCCATTCTCACCACGACAGACAGAGCGGCCTGCACAACCGCAGCTTTGGATGGCCAACGTCACACTGCAGCCAACCTCGATTTCGGTGTTCACATTTATGAAGATTGATGTATTCTTACTTTGTCTGCTTAACGGAGGTCTGGCATGAAGAACCTTCCATCTGGTCCGCCTCATCCTGTCTGCTCAGATGACTGGCTCAATGGCCAGGATGACGTTGGGGGATCGCTGGCATCGAGGCTGCCAGCCATGCCTGTGCTCCAGCAGGCTCAGCTTGAGCGACGGGGACATGCTGGCTACAAAGTGGTCATTAAGGCAAAATGGGGAGCTGATTCTGTTTCCTGTCATGAAACTGGGGAAGGGGGGACAATGGATTGGTCACCATTCACCTGCTCATTGCCATCACAGGCATTATGTTAGACACAGGTGACTGAATTTAGGTAAAACTGTGGGAAATGATGCACTTCACCACTCTGTTCTTGCATTGTGGTTACACTGATTTGACTAAGGCTGGTTGAGCACTTGCAGATCAAACCAAAGTGATTTATATGTCATGGATTGGGCCAGATGTGGCCCGGATCTCTACTGGTGTGCAGAATGTGCACTGGTGCCTTGTTGAAGTCCAGACTGGAGACAAAAGTATGTGAGAATGCATCATTACCCTGCCTCAAATGTTCACCTTAGTAAGCAGGCCATAAGCACTGTGCACAGGAGCAAAGTAGGAAGTCCTCCAGCTAGGTGAGGAATAACCAGGCTAGGACTCCTCTGTCCCCAGCCCCTGGCTGGCTGCTCAGGCTCAAGCTCCCTGCTACGGCATGAATTTGGCTTTTTGAGAAAGGCTTTGTTAGTATTGTTGTATTGTGAGGAAATGGCTTTTTATCTAAGCTGACTCTGAAATATGTTGAATGTCATGTTTTTTTCACTTCACATTTTACTTTTCAGGCACAAGAAGTAATCGGTGTCAGTAGTGGTTGGTGTTGGGAGGTCTGGGTGTATGCAAGTTTTATTACAATAAGTAGGATTCCGAACACTGCTTTGCATTTAAGGTTATTATATGCAATATTAAAAAAACAAAAAACAATGAATAGACTAATTCAAAAGTAATCCCTCTTTAATCATTAACCCACTAGACCCTGGATTGTCTCTTTTCTTCTTATTTTTTGGAGTGTGAGCCTCCCCTACCTCCCCTGGTCGAGCAGTGAGCACATAGACGCTCCTCTCTGGGCAGCCGAGTCTGTCGGAGTCTCCCTGTCTCTACAGCCAGTTGGTGGTCCCTGAGCCTGTATCCGGTCAGGATCGGTCTCGGTTTCATATCTTTGACAGAGTGCCAATTTATATTGTCTGTTTAGAGTCAAATAACAATTTAGTCGACTTTGTTTTTTTGTTATGAGTTCTCCAGTGTTGTA
This sequence comes from Perca schrenkii, assembly GCA_025617405.1. NCBI lineage: Eukaryota > Metazoa > Chordata > Actinopteri > Perciformes > Percidae > Perca > Perca schrenkii. The sequence goes on from CM046804.1 coordinate 2,717,404, forward strand.
AATATCGACCTTTTGACTAATTAATTTTTATTCAGTTTTATTTGGTTGTGTTGTTTAGAGTCGGTGCTGATGGGAGCCTCCTTGGTTCAGCTGACTGAGGGGACAGCTCTTGGCTTTTTAGTTCTTTGAAATGAATTGTCTTTTGGACTTGGATTGATAGATGTGTCCAAAAATATTATAGCTCATTTTTCTTTTTATCAGCTCTCTCTCTCTCTCTCTGTCTCTCCATAAATATTTATTCATTTAATGATTAAATAAGGTAGTGTGGGGGCGACCTCTAGCTCACCCAGTAAGAGCGTTCGCCCCATGTTGGCTGAGTCCTCCAGCGGTGCAGGGTTCCACTCCGACCTGCTGCCCTTTGCTGCGTGTCATCCCCTGTCTCTCTCCCCCTTTCATGTCTGTCCACTTTCAAAAATAAAGGGGAAAGCCCCAAAAAATTATCTTAAAAAAATAAGGTAGTGTCTCCAAACTTACCTCAATTATAACTTGTCTCCTGCTAGTTTTACTACAGCACTTACTTTTAAAAAAGAAGCATATGCCTATTTTTGAAAATATTTTGGCACTCATCTTGCCGTCTCAACACCGGAACTAAACAGAGCTGAATTAGCACAACTTTTATGCATTTCTTTCACATCTACTGCAGTCAGATTCACTGTGTTCACTCAGAAGGAATCACTTCACATGGGTAGGCACTTGTAATGACATTTCGAACATGTTAAGAGGCTAAAAGCCTGTTTAAAACTTGCCCTGTTTCAGCCTCCTGGGTGCTAACGCTAGCAGGAGGATAACACTGTGTAGGCAACACCGATTGAATATTTGGAGTGCTGTCAGTAGTTAGAAAAACGAAAACAAACAGAGCTACGTGTTGAAATTGACCGGAATTCTCCTTTAAGAGTTGTGGGCGGGCAGCCATTAATGTCTATGCAAAATGCATTATTTGTGTGGTCCAGTGGGGAGAGAGCACACAGTGTTTTATCAGGCTCTATGTGAAGTCTGGCCAGCGGAATCATTGAAAGGGCTTGTTTGAAACCACCAGAGCTGCTCTGTTTACAGAAGTGGACGAGTGCATAAGATGATGGACTGCTGTTTACAGCAAAGTGGACTGATTAAGCTTTGCAGTTTACGTTGCGTGAGAGAAGGAGCGATGATTTCTGTCATGTGTTTGGTGTAAAGCCGCTGTGTTTCAGATGTAGAGAGGAGTGAAGGAGGTTGCTGTGCCTCGTTTGTTCTGGCCGAGCAGCCTTCTCCAGACATTCACAAAGAAACAGACCTCCAGCACCGAGGTGGCCTCGTGCCTGAGGTCCATACGATCTGATCGCTGGTTGGATTCTGGCAGGGGACCTTTGTCGCATGTCTCTCTCTCTCTCTCTCTCTCTCTCTCTCTCTCTCTCTCTCTCTCTCTCTCTCTTTCTCTCTTTCTCTCATTTCCTGTCAGCTCTCTACTTCTTTCTCACCTCAAAATAGCTCCTTTCATTTGCTTGATGGAAGGACTACACTGATTTGCCATGGCAGCAGATGAAGCAGATAGACAATAATCTATCAATTTTTTTTTTTTTATTTATTTATTTTGCAGGAATTACCTCTGAGCTACACAATGCTGTTCACTCTCTTACTGCAGCACTGCCACAACCACCATTACCACCCAAGAGTGGTTTCCACTCTAGCCAACCCAAAGTGTTTTTCTGACCACTTGAATTAAAATACAGTACTTGAATTGGTCTAATCCCCATAACGGGCACATAATGGCCTTGTATCATTGTATTTTAATTTCTCTAAAAGTCTCCCTCATGCATTCTGTTGTTGTAACGCTCTCTGTTACTTGTCCTTTGTTGGAATGGCATTGCTCTCGGTAGTGAGTGCTGTAGACATCAACATCTACGCTGTTGAAGTTGATGTATCTTTGTTAAAACCTTTGCAAGTAGCCGCAGCCACTCTATTTCTGATTCTTCCTTTCTTTAGAAATACACCGGCTACCTATTCTCACGTTTCCATGCTGCTAAGCTCCGGATGCAGCGACGGTGCCCTTGCAAAATAGGAAGTGGCGATCGCGGAAGGGGTCCCACATCCTCAACAAGGAGTTTGGGCATTCAGTGCTGCAGGCCGGGAAGTTTCAAATTTTGAATTTTGAGAGGCACGTGCTAGGTCTGTGCACCAGCCGCAGTAACGTGACTGCAGAGGTTTGACCCAAATAGCTGGATTGAGGCTTGTGACGATGGGGCAGATATATTCAAATCTGTTTTATATTGCTAACTTGCGCACATCCAAAGAAAATAAACGCACTGACAACACAGGATAGCTTACCGGCAGGTATCATGAAGGCCCCCAGGAAGTGTGCAGGGATTTGAAGCCAATTTGACATAGCAACCATGTGTCACGTAATGCGTCACGTGGGGGAATTTTATACACGCCAGTGGAACTTAGCTCGCCAGTGGAACTTAGCTCGCCAGTGGAACTTAGCTCGCCAGTAGCCTTGCAGCTGGCACCGCTGCCCAAGTCCGACATGACCGAGAAACTACGGAACTGGGGAATCCTTCTGTTTACCTGAAGTCACGGGTGTGGCAACATTTTTCCTCCCCCCGCGAATTATGTAAACAAACAAAGAACGGTAAGATGCGTGGGCTCCAACGTTACCTCATGATGTGTTCAGGTGCATCTCGCAACGCTGTTGCCTTGCACATAAAAGAATGATGCAAGTCCCTTCCACACTGTCAGACATACAGCTTATTAATTAAACCGTGGTATCCAAAGCCCAGGTATCAGCATCAGGAGTCAGGACTGAAAAAGTCGCATCACTGCGTCCCTATTTTGAAAGTCCTGTAGTGGGAACTTGGTGTAGAGAGCAAACAAGCCTGTTTCACCAAACCTATCACAACATATCCTAATGAAAGCTCTCTCTCTCTCTCTCTCTCTCTCTCTCTCTCTCTCTCTCTCTCTCTCTCTCTCTCTCTCTCTCTCTCTCTCTCTCTCTCTGAAACATGGATATAGTGTTTCCCACAGAATTAGATCAGGACACCGTGGCGTTACATTAACTACATTAAAATTTTGGAACGTAAGCTGAAGGGCGATCAGGTTTGGGCACATCTTAAAATCCCTGCTCAAGTGTACCCTGATCAAAGTTCCCATGAGGGACAGTTTCATCACATATTCTGACGTTCTCTCTGCAGCCGGTGGGAGGGCTCAGGCCTGCATTTCACACAGCTCTCCCAGGGCCTTTTTTAAATAATACCAGCACTGGTTTTATTAACATCTTCTTCCACTCCTCCGTGTGGCATCGGTCTATCTGTTACAGAGAAAGTCTGACTGCTCCATAAAAACCTCTGAAAGTAAACTCTACTTGCATGTAGAGCACACAGAGTGTGTGTGTGTGCAGCAGACTTATCCTGGGAAAAAAGCATTTGTACTCGGCGAACCTACTTTGGACAAATAAAGCTCTCTTCTTTCTGCTACTGTGTTCCGGTCATGTATTTGGAGCTCAGAGAAGTAATGCTAAGGATTGGCTGCTTCAGCAAAATCAACAAGTTCTGCAAATTGGCTCCATTTGTTTGCATATTTTCCCAGCGCCTCCTGAACAGGGAGCAACCTTTTTTTTGTCTTTCAGCACCATCACTGACACATTTTAACATTTGCCAGGAAATGTGACTGTTTTTCCAATAAGTAGGACTCTCAAACTGTGTTGAAGTTTGAAGCTATGCTTGGTTGCCAGGCATAGTGGCTGGCTGACTGACGTGTAACACGGGTGACACCACCAACCCCTCACACCTTCTGATCTGTTCGGTAGAAAAAACTGTTCCTAAATGGACTAATGAAGCATACAGGAAGGAATGTCCCTTTTTGTTTAGTGTGATTATAGCTCAGTATCTGTCATTCAGTCAACAGGCTAGCAGCTGTTTTTACAAATGACTAAAGCAGGGGTCTCAAACTCAATTTAGCTGGGGGCCGCTGGAGGCAGAGTCTGGCTGAGGCTGGGCCGCATCAGGTTTTCCACAAGAAAAGCTTTGTTAAACAAATTCCAATCTTCTCAAATCTCTTTATTTTTATTATTTCTATTCTTTTATCCCGCCGCGTACGCATCACTTTGATTTACTTTGTCAGAGAGAGAGACCTCATATTAACTCTCTAACTGCCATTGACGTGTATGTATAAATATATAAATATATATACATATATATTCTAGGGGGGTCCGGGGGTATACCCCCCCGGGAAGAAAATTGAAAAATAAACCGTGAAATGGCACTTTCTGGAGAGTTTTGTGCAAAGAAATGGAGAAATTGAGTCTTACATGATATGTGCAAAACTGCAAGGTTAGGAGCCTATACTTGCATTGTTGTAGTATCAACAGGTATTAGGGCATTTAGCATTTACATTACTGTTAATAGGTCATCACTTGATTACATATTGTATTACCTTGTTCTATTTCGTATAGGCTTCGCCCTCTAAGGCTACGCTATTGGGTTCATCCCTTCGCGCATGCGCAGTCGTGAAGATTTTTTTTCCCGCCCTTGCGTGCCGCACGGGCCTCAACTACGTCCGCAAATACTGTATAAAAACAGGGCGGACCCGTTGCTCTGCTCCCACTTTTTCTTCAAGCAAGAGCAGTTATGAAGAAGGTAATGAAGACTACCGGCTCCAGCGGCGTCCGCCTCTGCCCCATCTGCCAGACCGGCTACATCTTCTTGCCGGACCTCCACCCCCGCTGTGAGACCTGCCTCGGCGCCTCCCACGCCGGCAAGGCTCTCACCTCCGACGCCTCCTGCCCGTTCTGCGCCCGCCTGCCTCCTAAAGAGCTTCAACGGCGGGCGGACGTTTTTCTGGCCTTTGAGGTCGACGGAGAGGGGGACGGCAGCTGGGCAGACCGACGCGACACCGTCGACGCCCTGGAACCGCTGGGGGAGAGCGTCTTCGACGGGCACGAGTCCGATGACTCGTCTCCCCTGAACGACGACTCTCTCACCGGGTTTCCTTCCTCCCTATCGGGAGGATTGGCTCTGGAGACTGGGATCGACGCCCTTCCGCTACGGCTCTCCCCGTCCCCAGAACGGCCAGGGACACCGCCTCAGAGGTCTTCCCCTCTGCCGCAGGTGGCTCCTCCCTCCACCACCAAGGCTCTTTTTATGGACCTGCCGGAGATCATAAAAAGGGTGGCGGACCAGAGGGGCATAGCCCTTCCAGCGGAACCCCCAGCTCCCTCTCGCGGTCTCCTGAGCGGTGACATCTATTCTCAGGAGCCGCCGTCCAAACGGGCCCCACTCTGGCCGCGCTTCACGGAGCTTCGGCCGTTTGTGGAGGAAGCCCCTCTCAGCCAGGGAAACTGAGGGCGCCAGTCTCGCGCTATGCCCCCGTTCACACGGGTTCATGGCGACACGGAGGCAGGTTTTCCTTCGGTCCCCCTCTGGAGCAGAGCCTGGCGTCGATCCTGCTTCCGAAGGCTACCTTCTTCGGCCACCGGAAGCCGACCCCCGTCCCCCCCAGGACCAGGTTTGCGCCCAAGTCACTGACCGGTCTCACCAGTGTGCGGCCCAGGGCTTAGCGGCGCAAAACAACATAGCCTTGCTAGCCTCCGCCGTCTCCGCCATGGCCACCGACCCGGGAGGCGCTTCCCCCGGAGCTAGCTACGGAGATCGGCAAGGCTATGACCGCCATCCTCACCACGGCGACCACGGTGGCGTTGTCAAGGATCCAGGCGTGGCAGACTGTGGCCCAGCGAAATATCTGGCTCCACATGTCCCAGCTACCCACGGAGGTCAGGCGCGAGCTGCTGTACGGTCCCATAGCTCCCGATGGACTATTTGGACCTCGTTTACAGTCAGCCACTTCCCACCTCCACCAGGCAGCCGAAGAAGCGGAGCGGCTACGGCAGCTTGGCTCCTGGAAACACAACGGCCCTTTTCAGGGCCACTCAAGTCTTTCTAAAGAGCAGTTTCCCCTCAACCTAGCAGCCCTTGTTCCCACCGCTATGCTTGGTTGCCAGGCATAGTGGCTGGCTGACTGACGTGTAACACGGGTGACACCACCAACCCTCACACCTTCTGATCTGTTCGGTAGAAAAACTGTTCCTAAATGGACTAATGAAGCATACAGGAAGGAATGTCCCTTTTTGTTTAGTGTGATTATAGCTCAGTATCTGTCATTCAGTCAACAGGCTAGCAGCTGTTTTTACAAATGACTAAAGCAGGGGTCTCAAACTCAATTTAGCTGGGGGCCGCTGGAGGCAGAGTCTGGGTGAGGCTGGGCCGCATCAGGTTTTCCACAAGAAAAGCTTTGTTAAAAAAATTCCAATCTTCTCAAATCTCTTTATTTTTATTATTTATATTCTTTTATCCCGCCGCGTATGCATCACTTTGATTTACTTTGTCAGAGAGAGACCTCATATTAACTCTCTAACTGCCATTGACGTGTATGTATAAATATATAAATATATATACATATATATTCTAGGGGTCCGGGGTATACGGGAAGAAAATTGAAAAATAAACCGTGAAATGGCACTTTCTGGAGAGTTTTGTGCAAAGAAATGGAGAAATTGAGTCTTACATGATATGTGCAAAACTGCAAGGTTAGGAGCCTATACTTGCATTGTTGTAGTATCAACAGGTATTAGGGCATTTAGCATTTACATTACTGTTAATAGGTCATCACTTGATTACATATTGTATTACCTTGTTCTATTTCGTATAGGCTTCGCCCTCTAAGGCTACGCTATTGGGTTCATCCCTTCGCGCATGCGCAGTCGTGAAGATTTTTTTTCCCGCCCTTGCGTGCCGCACGGGCCTCAACTACGTCCGCAAATACTGTATAAAAACAGGGCGGACCCGTTGCTCTGCTCCCACTTTTTCTTCAAGCAAGAGCAGTTATGAAGAAGGTAATGAAGACTACCGGCTCCAGCGGCGTCCGCCTCTGCCCCATCTGCCAGACCGGCTACATCTTCTTTGCCGGACCTCCACCCCCGCTGTGAGACCTGCCTCGGCGCCTCCCACGCCGGCAAGGCTCTCACCTCCGGCGCCTCCTGCCCGTGTCTCGCGCCCGCCTGCCTCCTAAAGAGCTTCAACGGCGGGCGGACGTTTTTCCTGGCCTTTGAGGTCGGCGGAGAGGGGGGACGGCAGCTGGGCGCGGGCCGACGCGACACCGTCGGCAGCCCTGGAACCGCTGGGGGAGAGCGTCTTCGACGGGCACGAGTCCGATGACTCGTCTCCCTGAACGACGACTCTCTCACCGGGTTTCCTTCCTCCCTATCGGGAGGATTGGCTCTGGAGACTGGGATCGACGCCCTTCCGCTCCGGCTCTCCCGTCCCCAGAACGGCCAGGGACACCGCCTCAGAGGTCTTCCCCTCTGCCGCAGGTGGCTCCTCCCTCCACCACTCAAGGCTCTTTTTATGGACCTGCCGGAGATCATAAAAAGGGTGGCGGACCAGAGGGGCATAGCCCTTCCAGCGGAACCCCCCAGCTCCCTCTCGCGGTCTCTCCTGAGCGGTGACATCTATTCTCAGGAGCCGCCGTCCAAACGGGCCCACTCTGGCCGCGCTTCACGAGCTTCGGCCGTTTGTGGAGGAAGCCCTCTCTCAGCCAGGAAACTGAGGGCGCCAGTCTCGCGCTATGCCCCGTTCACACGGGTTCATGGCGACACGGAGGCAGGTTTTCTTCGGTCCCCCTCTGGAGCAGAGCCTGGCGTCGATCCTGCTTCCGAAGGCTACCTTCTTCGGCCACCGGAAGCCGACCCCCCGTCCCCAGGACCAGGTTTGCGCCAAGTCACTGACCGGTCTCACCAGTGTGCGGCCCAGGGCTTAGCGGCGCAAAACAACATAGCCTTGCTAGCCTCCGCCGTCTCCGCCATGGCCACCGACCCGGAGGCGCTTCCCGGAGCTAGCTACGGAGATCGGCAAGGCTATGACCGCCATCCTCACCACGGCGACCACGGTGGCGTTGTCAAGATCCAGGCGTGGCAGACTGTGGCCCAGCGAAATATCTGGCTCCACATGTCCCAGCTACCCACGGAGGTCAGGCGCGAGCTGCTGTACGGTCCCATAGCTCCCGATGGACTATTTGGACCTCGTTTACAGTCAGCCACTTCCCACCTCCACCAGGCAGCCGAAGAAGCGGAGCGGCTACGGCAGCTTGGCTCCTGGAAACACAACGGCCCTTTTCAGGGCCACTCAAGTCTTTCTAAAGAGCAGTTTCCCCTCAACCTAGCAGCCCTTGTTCCCACCGACCATTACGCTGATAATATGACAGATGTTCCCCACACAAGCACAAACACACACCAGGTCACCGCTGCAAGCGGGGCTGCACCGCTCTCACTATACAGACAGCGGAGCAAATGCCATGCCGCTACACTTAGCGCTGCTCAGTTCTCTCTCCCTGGCTATGCCAGCGGGATGAGACGACGATGACCCGCCTCCCTTTTCGACAGGGCCCTACCATGGGCTGGGCGACACGTTCTACCCACGATCTCGCCCAGCGGCGGAACGGGCTCTGCGCTTCCTGCTAGCTATGTCTGTAAACACACACAGACATGCGCGCGCCCGCTCTCAGAGCACAGCGCGGCATGGATCAGACTGACACACATGGACTCATGGATGTCAAAACTGATATCACGGGGCTACACACTCCAGTTCGCCTCCCCCCGCCTCGCTTTGCGGGCGTGTCGGAGTACAACCGTGTCATCCCAGGCAGAATCAGACCCCAATGATGTCAGAATTATGGGAACTGCTCTCGAAAGGAGCAATTTCCCAAGTTCCTCCGGGGAGGAGAACGAGGGTTTTTACTCCCGATACTTTCTCACTCCGAAAAAAGTCAGGCGGGTTTCGCCCGTCCTCGACTTGTCCCAGTTCAACCGGTGCGTCATGGTACGTCCATTTCCACATGTTGACTATCAAACATGTGTTGGAATGCGTGCGCCACCAGGAGTGGTTTACATCCGTGGATCTGAAAGACGCTTACTTTCACATCCAAGTCATCCCCAGACACAGGAAATTCCTGCGCTTCTCTTTCCAAGGGGCTCATTTTCAGTACAACCGACTACCCTTCGGTTATTCACTAGCCCCTCGCACTTTTTCCAAGTGCATGGAGACGGCACTTCAGCCGTTGCGGAAAAAAAGGCGTCAGAGTCCTGTTTTATCTGGACGATTTGCTCATCCCTGGCTCCCTCTCGGGAAACGGCGGCGCTACACACCGTGTCAGTCCTGCAGCACCTGCAGACACTCGGGTTTCACCATAAACTGGCAGAAAAGCGCATTGGTCCCCCTCACAATCGATAGTTTATCTGGGCGTAGTGCTAAACTCGATTGTTATGAGGGCCAGGCTGTCAACGCCCGAGGCAAGAAAGCGCTGCTTTCTCTCCTGTCGCACACCACGCCCCGCGCAAAGGTGTCAGCGCTGTCTATCATGCGCCTTCTGGGCATGATGTCCGCGGGCTACATGGTAGTACCCCTGGGGCTTCTCCACATTAGGAAAATCTAGAGGTGGTTCCTTCGTCAGCGCGTCGACCCCATACGTCACAAGTGGCGAATGCTGACTATCCCTCCCTCTCTGCAGTCAGACCTGTCATACTGGGGAAACCCCCAGACCCTGTCAGCTGGGGTTCCCCTGGGCAGAGTGACGTCATACGTGACAGTGTACACGGATGCGTCCCTCACTGGCTGGGGAGGAATGTGCGAATCACAGGTGGTCGGAGGGGAATGGCCTCCCCCTCCCCTCCCACACATAAACTGCCTGGAGCTGTCCACGGTGCTGAAGGTCTTGAAGCACTTCACCCCGAAGGTGGCAGGGAGACACGTGGTGGTGCAGACAGACAATGTCACAGCAGCGGCGTTCATAAATCGCCAGGGCGGCGTGCGCTCGGCTCGGCTATTGGAAATAGCCAGGAGCCTCCTGCTGTGGTCTCACAGTCATCTGCTGTCCCTCAGGGCCGTCCACATCCCCGGGATATTAAACCGGGCGGCAGACCCTAATGTCGAGGGGGACCCTCTCACAGCGAGTGGAGATTGAATCCCACTATCGTTCGGAAGCTGTGGAGCAGGTTCGGGAAGCGGAGGTGGACCTGTTCGCCTCACGAGAAAAACACACAGTGCGCTCTGTGGTTTTCCTTGAGCTCACGGGACAACCCACCCCTGGGCGCGGGACGCTTTCTCCCACCATCCTTGGCCCCAGAACACTCCTTTACGCTTTTCCCCCCGGTCCCTCTGATCCTCGCCTCCTGGAGCGTATCCAGGAGGAAGGTCTGTCGGTCATCCTGGTGGCACCGGAGCGCACGAGCGCATCCTGGTTCCCGACGCTGGTCCAGCTGCTGGCGGCTCCCCCTGGCAATTGCCGTGGCAGGAGGGACGCCCTGTCACAGCTGGACGGCGCGATAGCCCACCCCCCGGTAATAACCCAGCGTCTGTGGGGCTGGCTGCTGAGCGGAACGTTTGCAGAGGTTAGGCTTACCACCTGCTGTGGTGCGCACCATTCAGAGCGCAAGAGCCCCTCTACAACAGCGTGTTACGCGGCGCGCTGGTCCGCTTTCCAGCGCTGGTGTACAGAGAGGGAGTCAGACCCCATGTCGTGCCCCCTGCCCGTCGTACTGACTTATCTCCAAACACTGGTAGATAACGACTTGGCCCCATCCACGGTCAAAGCCTACGCGGCGGCCATTTCATCTTGCCACGAAGGCTATGGAGAGAGAACGGTTTTTGCGCACCCCCTAGTCAAACGATTTTTGAAAGGGGTCCGACGGCAGAAACCCCCCGTGCGTTCTCTCACGCCCCAATGGGATCTGTCCCTGGTGCTCCGAGCTCTGGGGAAGCCCCCTTTTGAGCCCCTGGCACAGGCCCCTCTCAGGTTGCTGTCTCTAAAAACGGCGCTCCTCCTTGCACTGACATCAGCCAAGCGAGTGAGCGACTTATGTGCGCTGTCAGTATCGCCATCCTGTCTCTCAATCGGAGGGGATGGGAGCGCAGCCACCCTACAGCCCAACCCTTCCTTCATACCGCAAATTTTAACAAATTCCTTTCGGTCGAGGGTTTTTTCCCTCCAGGGGTTTTTCCCCCCGCCTCATAACAATGACGCGGAGGAGGCTTCCACAGGCTGTGTCCGGTGCGTGCATTATCACAGTAGGTTTTACGCACGGCGGACATAAGGCGGACACAGCAGCTGTTTGTTCACTACAGGGAACACTCCGAAGGGGCGGCCCTGTCGAAACAACGCCTGTCCCACTGGCTGTGCGAGGCTATCACCCAGGCCTATAACTCTGAGGGGGGCGGTGCCCCCCAGGGCATTCGGGCACACTCTACACGGGCTCTGTCTGCATTGACAGCCCTGTTCAGAGGCATGTCAGTGGCCGAAATCTGTGCTGCGGCCTCTTGGGCATCTCCATGCCCCTTCATCCGCTTCTATCTGCGGGATGTGTCTGAGCCCTCCCTGACTCACTCGGTCCTCTCTTCTCACAACGACGAATGAGGCCCCGTCATATGTATAATTGTATATATTATGTACATATGTATATGTTTTTTGTCACTATTATACAATCATGACATGTGCCGCCTTATGTTTTCTTACGCCCTCTTCCCCCCCCCCACACACTCTGGGTGTCTGGGAGGAACTCGGGTGTCCCATAATTATCAATCATGTTTTCTATTATCAATCATGCACGCCTGCATTCTCGGCTTGGGCTTTCAGCCAGCTAACAGGTCGTTGCCATGGCGGCACATGAGAGATAGTATCAATAAGGGAAATAGTTAGTCTATGTTTCACTTGTGGGATCTGTCGCAGGTGGCATTGACTACATCAGCTTCGCCCTAACCCAATAGCGTAGCCTTAGAGGGCGAAGCCTATACGAAAATAGAACGATAGTTACGTTATTGTAACTCCAGATTCTATGAGTATAGGCGTAGCCCTCTAAGATTCGGGCCACCTGCTCCTATTGCATTAGCTGAAGAAAAAGCTGATATTGGGAGCAGAGCAACGGGTCCGCCCTGTTTTTATACAGTATTTGCGGACGTAGTTGAGGCCCGTGCGGCACGCAAGGGCGGGAAAGAAAATCTTCACGACTGCGCATGCGCGAAGGGATGAACCCAATAGCGTAGCCTTAGAGGGCTACGCCTATACTCATAGAATCTGGAGTTACAATAACGTAACTATCGTTATGATATGAGAAGTGACCCATATGTGCCAAACATAATGTGCCACATGAAGAGACAGACATGCAGCATATGACAGTAGCAACAGCTGAGAAGATTTACTGTAAGTCTGTGGTGACCAGGTCCACCTCACACAAACTTCTTCTCCCATTCTCTCTCTTTACTTACACACACACACACACACACACACACACACACACACACACACACACACACACACACGGCACCGAGTGGGGCTCTCTGACGCTCGGAGGCGAGCCGTGGCCGGCTCGGAGCCCTACCGCTGGCGGAGATGCGACAGTGAGGACCGGTTCAACGGCTTGGTCAGCGACATGAACTCGTAGCGGCCGGTGGGGGTTGCGAACGGGGTTTTTAGCTTTATGAGAAGGCATTTGATCTGTTAATCCTACCGACGGAGACACTTTGGCGTTATGTAGTTGACCCGCGGTGGTGAAATGTCTGCAGTTGTGGGCGGGTTGTTGCCGTGTTCTGATTGTTCTCATCTCAGTTCCGCCGAGACAAAATAGACATGCCATTTCAAACAAATGTAATTTATTCATGTATCATCATCATTCAAATATCCTGTTTTCAAAAGCATCACTTTCATAAATATTTTTTTGACATACTTAGACTGCAAGCAGGCACATCCGGACAACCGAGCAGGCTTATGTGCCGGGGCCGAGCCCCGGAGATCCCCGGTCCAATTTAACCCCTCGTTATATATACATGTATATACATATATATACTATAATGTCCTGGGCAGCAACTTGTCGGCATGTGCCCAATAGAAACGAGGCAGCCAGCAGGCACGGAAGAAAACACTCCATGGCAACGCTGCTGTAACTCTGTAACTTTCACTCATTGAGGAATGTTTCTCTGCTTGCATCAAGCCCGGCCGATGTCCCGCCCCCGAGAGCCATATACCCGACCGTGATTGGTGGGTTCGTTCAGCTCCGCACAAAACACTGTAAAGTACCATACATATATCACACTCGCGGGCTGCACTAACATTAAACTTTCATATTAAGGCGGGGGCCACAAACTATCGTCCCGCGGGCCGCAATTGGCCCGCGGGCCGCGAGTTTGAGACCCCTGGACTAAAGGCTGATTTAGGCTCCTGCGTCGAATCGACTGCGTACCCCCGCAGACCCCTCTGCGTCACCGCGAACCCCCCCTCCGAGCCCTCCGCCGCAGCTCGACGTGCATCTCCAGAAATGTGTAACTTTGCGCCGAGGCGACGCAGACCGCAAGGACTGCGATTGGTCTACTGGTCCTGTGTGTTGATAGTTGGTGTTTGAAGCAGCCTACTGTGGGGAGTAGCAACATGATAGTTCACTGACATACGCTCTGCAAATAAACTCAGACATATTTTGGTCACAATGACGGGGTTTGTAAAGTGTCTATATGTCGGTAACGTTTTGAAATTAACACTTAGCCAGCAAGCAGTACTGCTAAAGTTTGCTTGCTTACATAACCTATACTGGCTGGCAGAAACCTCGCAAATAACCTCAGACTTATCACCCCCTAGCGTTATGGAGGTGAAATGCACCGCGATGCAAAGCAACCCCGACGCAGAACTCTGAAAGGGCCGTAGGAGCATCGGCGTAGCTACGGCGTGGAGTTGACGCAGAAGCATAAAACAGCCTTAAGCTGCTGGGCTACTGCCTCACTGACCCAGTGGGGGGTCAGATGTGATACCTTATTTCAATTTCTGGTGCATTAAAGGTCCCATGACATGGTGCTCTTTGGATGCTTTTATATAGACCTTAGTGGTCCCCTAATACTGTATCTGAAGTCTCTTTTTTATATAGACCTTAGTGGTCCCCTAATACTGTATCTGAAGTCTCTTTTATATAGACCTTAGTGGTCCCCTAATACTGTATCTGAAGTCTCTTTTTTATATAGACCTTAGTGGTCCCCTAATACTGTATCTGAAGTCTCTTTTATATAGACCTTAGTGGTCCCCTAATACTGTATCTGAAGTCTCTTTTATATAGACCTTAGTGGTCCCCTAATACTGTATCTGAAGTCTCTTTTAGATAGACCTTAGTGGTCCCCTAATACTGTATCTGAAGTCTCTTTTATATAGACCTTAGTGGTCCTCTAATACTGTATCTGAAGTCTCTTTTATATAGGCCTTAGTGGTCCCCTAATACTGTATCTGAAGTCTCTTTTATATAGGCCTTAGTGGTCCCCTAATACTGTATCTGAAGTCTCTTTTATATAGACCTTAGTGGTCCCCTAATACTGTATCTGAAGTCTCTTTTATATAGACCTTAGTGGTCCCCTAATACTGTATCTGAAGTCTCTTTTATATAGAGTAAGTAAGTAAGTAAAATTTATTTGTATAGCACCTTTCACAGATAAAAATCACAAAGTGCTTCACAATGAAATGCAATTCAACACAAGAAGTCACAATACGAGCACATTGAAATACAAATAGAAAATATAACAAACAACCATAAAAAACCCATCGACTAAGTAAAAGCCTGCTTGAAAAGCAGAGTCTTCAGTTGCTTTTTAAAAGATTCGACAGAATCCACACAACGTAGCGAGAGAGGCAAGTCATTCCACAGCCTAGGAGCCACTGCTTGGAATGACCGATCCCCTCTAGTTTTAAAATTAGTGCGGGGAACCACTAATAGCATCTGACCTAATGATCTCAGACTACGGGTGGGGGGTATGAAGCTGTATCAAATCAGAGATGTATGAAGGAACTTGACCGTGCAAGGCTCTGAAAGTAATGACCAGAATTTTAAATTGAATTCTATACTGGACTGGTAACCAGTGAAGTGCTGCTAAAACAGGCGTGATGTGTGCTCTTTGTTAATGTGCATTAAAAGCCTTGCAGCAGAGTTCTGAACAGTCTGGAGACGATAAAGCTGATTCTTACTCAGACAAGTAAAAAAGACTGTTGCAGTAATCTAAGCGTGAAGAAATAAAAGCATGAGTGCTCATCTCTAATTCATCCTTAGTGACAAGTGGTCTTAACTTAGAGATATTTCTCAGGTGGAAGAAACAGTTCTTAACTAATAGTTTAGAGTGGTGATCCAACGACATAGCTGAGTCAAAAACCACACCTAAGCTCCTGAGACTCGGCTGGACAGACAAGCCTAAGTCCCCAATATGATGCTTTATCTCTGGGATACGACTTTCAGGGGCAATAATTAGAGTTTCTGTTTTTTTCTGAGTTCAAAAGCAGAAAGTTGTCACATAACCACTGTTTGATACTAGACAAACAGCTTATTAAAGATGACAGTTTGGAGAACTCAGTTTCCTTAAAAGAACAGTAAAGTTGGATATCATCCGCATAGAGATGGTACGATATGTCTCCAAATTGACTAATTATCTGTCCTAAAGGAAATATATACAAGAGGAACAGAATAGGTCCCAAGACAGACCCCTGAGGTACCCCACACGACAACTCTGCAGTTTCAGACAATATCTGATTAACATGAACACTAAAACGTCTGCCAGAAAGGTAGGATGAGAACCATTTTAAAACTGATCCAGACATCCCAACCAGATCACGAAGTCTATTTATCATAATGGTATGATCGATAGTGTCAAACGCAGAAGAAAGGTCCAATAGGACCAAAACTGTAAAATCCTTTGAATCAGCTGACATCATAATATCACTAGAGATTTTTAGAAGTGCAGTTTCCGTAGAATGCCTTTTACGGAAACCAGACTAGAATTTATCAAACAGCTCATGCTTCTCTAAGAAAAGGGTGAGTTGCTCTGCTACAACTTTTTCTAAAAATTTTTGACATGAAAGGTAGTTTTGATATTGGCCTGTAGTTCTTAGGTTGAAGTGGATCCAACGTGGGCTTTTTAAGTACAGGCTTAACAACAGCATGTTTAAAAGAACTAGGAACGACAACAGTTAAAAGTGAGGTATTTAGCATCTCAACAATGCAGGGGCCAATGGAGTCAAAAAGCTTGTACAAATAGCACAGTAGGGACAACATCCATAGGACAAGATGAGGGTTTCAAAGTCTGTAGCAGAGAAATTATGTCATTCAGTGTCACAGGTTTAAAAGTGGACCAAAAATGAGTGGGAGACAAGTCACATGCAGAGTTCTGAGGAAGTGATGGTAAGATGTTGGTCCTAACATCTCTGATCTTATTCACAAAGAAATGGAGGAATTCATCACAGTCCGATTTAGAAGACACACTTGCTTGTGGGCCAGAAGGAGACACTAAAGCATTAATGGTGTCAAATAAAATTCTGGGGTTGTGCTTATTTGAGGATATAAGCTGAGAAAAGAAACAAGTTCTGGCCTTTCTCAGCATCTCGTTTAAAGTAACCCTTAGTTCCTTAAGGTGAATCCTATGAACCACAAGTTTAGTAGTTTTTCCAGAGACGTTCAAATTTTCTACAATTTCTCCTAAAACTTTGGATTGTTTCATCAATCCAAGGACAGGATTTTTTATGAGGGATAATGCTTGATTTAACAGGTGCTATTTTATCTAAAATTGTTAAACACTGAGTATTAAAAGACTGGATAAAAACATCTGCATCACTGCATCCCATCAGAGAACATGGGTCGAACAAGGCAGAGAACTTCTCAGCAGCATCATGATTTATAATCCGCCTTTGGGCCCTAATTCTCAGGGGCGGAGGATCAAGAGGAAAATTAATCTCAAAAAACACACAACTATGATCACTCACAAGAACATCTTCCACACGTGCATTTGCTATATCTAGACCAAGAGAGAAGACAAGGTCCAGGGTGTGACCCTTAATGTGTGTAGGTCCAGTAACGTGTTGAGTAAAATTAAAAGAGTCTGTGATAGAAAGGAGATCAGCAGCTGTGTTACATGTAGAATCATCAATATGCAGGTTAAAGTCTCCAATAATTAAGACCTTTTCCAGTTTGATGATAGACGATAGGAAGTCAGTAAAATCAGTAAGAAAGACGTTTGCCGGGCCGGGAGGGCGATAGATCAACACACTATAAAAAGTGTTAAAAGAACCTACTTTGAGCATCTGTGATTCAAAAGAGGAAAAACTTTCAAAGTTTATGGCTCTACATATGAATCTGTCACGATGCACAGCAGCAAGCCCACCTCCACGGCGTGCCATGCGGGGCGTCCCAGTAACAGAGCAGCCAACAGGACAGAGCTCATTTAAATGAACAAACTCATTTTCCCTTTGCCACGTTTCTGTAAGGAACATAAAATCCATATTCTCACTAGTTAAAAGCTCGTTGAGAATAAAAGTTTTATTAGAAGTGGAACGAGCATTGAGCAAGGCAAGCCGTAATGATGATGGCAGACCGGCATCCTCAACAGCTGATTGTGACGGAACGGACCGTAAACCGCCGACGCGGTCACGTGATCTCCAGCTGCGGCGAGCGGTCAGTCTCTGGTCAGACAGCACAGCAATCGGCAGTCTGGGCAGGTCCACGTTCCCACCAGCGCATCGCTGGGACAGAAGAGGCACCCGTCCAACGGGCAGAAACATACGTGGGTACTGCGGCTGGGGAGTAGGCCCTAATTCCCACCAGCTTCCTGGAGGGAAACCTGCCGCAACCAGCGGGACCGTTCTCCGCGACAAGGCCAGAGAACTCCCGTCCAGAAAGTTTGCCTGGTCTTGACCTGAGCTCCAGCTCTGCAGCCCCGTCTCCGCGGTCTCTTCTTGGGATTACCAGAGCTCCTGGATGTAAACAGGAGCCGGTACTCAGGTGAGGAGGGAGGACACACGAGGGGGGGCGGAAAAGTTTGTCGGAAACTTTCCCAGCTTTCAAAGAGTCCTTCCATAGACACTCTGATGTCCAATAACGATCGTCGATCATAAGTCCGAGTAGCAGAGATGCAGTCGTTAGACGATAGGGCTGATATGACAACAAATAAGACGAGTACAGACATGGAAAGTTGACACAGATGTGATGCAGCAGCGGCCAAACCAAACACAGGCGCCATCTTGCAAAACCCCCGTCTCACACTGTGAGACCTTAGTGGTCCCCTAATACTGTATCTGAAGTCTCTTTTATATAGGCCTTAGTGGTCCCCTAATACTGTATCTGAAGTCACTTTTATATAGACCTTAGTGGTCCCCTAATACTGTATCTGAAGTCTCTTTTATATAGGCCTTAGTGGTCCCCTAATACTGTATCTGAAGTCTCTTTTATATAGACCTTAGTGGTCCCCTAATACTGTATCTGAAGTCTCTTTTATATAGACCTTAGTGGTCCCCTAATACTGTATCTGAAGTCTCTTTTATATAGACCTTAGTGGTCCCTCTAATACTGTATCTGAAGTCTCTTTTATATAGACCTTAGTGGTCCCCTAATACTGTATCTGAAGTCTCTTTTATATAGACCTTAGTGGTCCCCTAATACTGTATCTGAAGTCTCTTTTATATAGACCTTAGTGGTCCTCTAATACTGTATCTGAAGTCTCTTTTATATAGACCTTAGTGGTCCTCTAATACTGTATCTGAAGTCTCTTTTATATAGACCTTAGTGGTCCCCTAATACTGTATCTGAAGTCTCTTTTATATAGACCTTAGTGGTCCCCTAATACTGTATCTGAAGTCTCTTTTATATAGACCTTAGTGGTCCTCTAATACTGTATCTGAAGTCTCTTTTATATAGACCTTAGTGGTCCCCTAATACTGTATCTGAAGTCTCTTTTATATAGACCTTAGTGGTCCTCTAATACTGTATCTGAAGTCTCTTTTATATAGACCTTAGTGGTCCCCTAATACTGTATCTGAAGTCTCTTTTATATAGACCTTAGTGGTCCCCTAATACTGTATCTGAAGTCTCTTTTATATAGACCTTAGTGGTCCCCTAATACTGTATCTGAAGTCTCTTTTATATAGACCTGAGTGGTCCCCTAATACTGTATCTGAAGTCTCTTTTATATAGACCTTAGTGGTCCTCTAATACTGTATCTGAAGTCTCTTTTATATAGACCTTAGTGGTCCCCTAATACTGTATCTGAAGTCTCTTTTATATAGACCTTAGTGGTCCCCTAATACTGTATCTGAAGTCTCTTTCCCAAAAATTCAGCCTTGGTGCAGAATTACAGCCCCTAGAGCCAGTCCCACAATGACCTTTCCTTAAGATGTGCCATTTCTGTGTCTGTAGCTATTGAGGAGGAGAGAGGAGGGGGGATTTACCCAACATACCAACGTGCCTTCAATAAGATCAATTGTAGAGTTTTGTAGTACAGTTTCATAAAGTTCTCAGTTAATTGCCCACTGTCAAAGTTTCTCGTGCCGTCCTTATTTTATTCTCAAGAGGAAAATTAATCTCAAAAAACACACAACTATGATCACTCACAAGAACATCTTCCACACGTGCATTTGCTATATCTAGACCAAGAGAGAAGACAAGGTCCAGGGTGTGACCCTTAATGTGTGTAGGTCCAGTAACGTGTTGAGTAAAATTAAAAGAGTCTGTGATAGAAAGGAGATCAGCAGCTGTGTTACATGTAGAATCATCAATATGCAGGTTAAAGTCTCCAATAATTAAGACCTTTTCCAGTTTGATGATAGACGATAGGAAGTCAGTAAAATCAGTAAGAAAGACGTTTGCCGGGCCGGGAGGGCGATAGATCAACACACTATAAAAAGTGTTAAAAGAACCTACTTTGAGCATCTGTGATTCAAAAGAGGAAAAACTTTCAAAGTTTATGGCTCTACATATGAATCTGTCACGATGCACAGCAGCAAGCCCACCTCCACGGCGTGCCATGCGGGCGTCCCAGTAACAGAGCAGCCAACAGGACAGAGCTCATTTAAATGAACAAACTCATTTTCCCTTTGCCACGTTTCTGTAAGGAACATAAAATCCATATTCTCACTAGTTAAAAAGCTCGTTGAGAATAAAAGTTTTATTAGAAGTGGAACGAGCATTGAGCAAGGCAAGCCGTAATGATGATGGCAGACCGGCATCCTCAACAGCTGATTGTGACGGAACGGACCGTAAACCGCCGACGCGGTCACGTGATCTCCAGCTGCGGCGAGCGGTCAGTCTCTGGTCAGACAGCACAGCAATCGGCAGTCTGGGCAGGTCCACGTTCCCACCAGCGCATCGCTGGGACAGAAGAGGCACCCGTCCAACGGGCAGAAACATACGTGGGTACTGCGGCTGGGGAGTAGGCCTAATTCCACCAGCTTCCTGGAGGGAAACCTGCCGCAACCAGCGGGACCGTTCTCCGCGACAAGGCCAGAGAACTCCCGTCCAGAAAGTTTGCCTGGTCTTGACCTGAGCTCCAGCTCTGCAGCCCCGTCTCCGCGGTCTCTTCTTGGGATTACCAGAGCTCCTGGATGTAAACAGGAGCCGGTACTCAGGTGAGGAGGGAGGACACACGAGGGGGGGCGGAAAAGTTTGTCGGAAACTTTCCCAGCTTTCAAAGAGTCCTTCCATAGACACTCTGATGTCCAATAACGATCGTCGATCATAAGTCCGAGTAGCAGAGATGCAGTCGTTAGACGATAGGGCTGATATGACAACAAATAAGACGAGTACAGACATGGAAAGTTGACACAGATGTGATGCAGCAGCGGCCAAACCAAACACAGGCGCCATCTTGCAAAACCCCCGTCTCACACTGTGAGACCTTAGTGGTCCCCTAATACTGTATCTGAAGTCTCTTTTATATAGGCCTTAGTGGTCCCCTAATACTGTATCTGAAGTCACTTTTATATAGACCTTAGTGGTCCCCTAATACTGTATCTGAAGTCTCTTTTATATAGGCCTTAGTGGTCCCCTAATACTGTATCTGAAGTCTCTTTTATATAGACCTTAGTGGTCCCCTAATACTGTATCTGAAGTCTCTTTTATATAGACCTTAGTGGTCCCCTAATACTGTATCTGAAGTCTCTTTTATATAGACCTTAGTGGTCCCTCTAATACTGTATCTGAAGTCTCTTTTATATAGACCTTAGTGGTCCCCTAATACTGTATCTGAAGTCTCTTTTATATAGACCTTAGTGGTCCCCTAATACTGTATCTGAAGTCTCTTTTATATAGACCTTAGTGGTCCTCTAATACTGTATCTGAAGTCTCTTTTATATAGACCTTAGTGGTCCCTCTAATACTGTATCTGAAGTCTCTTTTATATAGACCTTAGTGGTCCCCTAATACTGTATCTGAAGTCTCTTTTATATAGACCTTAGTGGTCCCTCTAATACTGTATCTGAAGTCTCTTTTATATAGACCTTAGTGGTCCCTCTAATACTGTATCTGAAGTCTCTTTTTATATAGACCTTAGTGGTCCCCTAATACTGTATCTGAAGTCTCTTTTATATAGACCTTAGTGGTCCTCTAATACTGTATCTGAAGTCTCTTTTATATAGACCTTAGTGGTCCCCTAATACTGTATCTGAAGTCTCTTTTATATAGACCTTAGTGGTCCTCTAATACTGTATCTGAAGTCTCTTTTATATAGACCTTAGTGGTCCCCTAATACTGTATCTGAAGTCTCTTTTATATAGACCTGAGTGGTCCTCTAATACTGTATCTGAAGTCTCTTTTATATAGACCTTAGTGGTCCTCTAATACTGTATCTGAAGTCTCTTTTATATAGACCTTAGTGGTCCCCTAATACTGTATCTGAAGTCTCTTTTATATAGACCTTAGTGGTCCCCTAATACTGTATCTGAAGTCTCTTTCCCAAAATTCAGCCTTGGTGCAGAATTACAGCCCCTAGAGCCAGTCCCACAATGACCTTTCCTTAAGATGTGCCATTTCTGTGTCTGTAGCTATTGAGGAGGAGAGAGGAGGGGGGGGGGGATTTACCCAACATACCAACGTGCCTTCAATAAGATCAATTGTAGAGTTTTGTAGTACAGTTTCATAAAGTTCTCAGTTAATTGCCCACTGTCAAAGTTTCTCGTGCCGTCCTTATTTTATTCTGTCTTTTCACCCCTGCCCTGTTTTTTGCAGACACACACACACACACACACACACACACACACACACACACACACACACACACACACACACACACACTTTCTCATTATAATTTGCCTCATTTTCTCCGACTCTTGCTTTCTCAGACACACTTTCTCCCTACGTCTCTCTTTCTGTTGCCTGACCAGCTGGCTGGAAAGAATCACTTGTTTATCTCTCCTGCTGTCTGTCAGGGGCTTTTGCTTTGCCGTTGCCTAGTAACTGCAGCAGAAGCGGTCTGTGTGTGTGTCTGTGTCTCTGTCTGTGTCTGTGAGACACGGCAGGCTGAGGACAGAGCGGCTGCCAGCCTTTTGTGTTGCTCGCAGTGGCACTACACACACCTTGTACATCTGAGACGCACACATACTGTACACACTCCAGACTTGACACACTTCTACTGATCCCACTGTCCTTCTGCATCTCCCCTGGCTGCAATGATGAAAACCACCTAGTGTGAATAGTTGACAAAAGCATATTAACCAATAAGTAATGGGCTTGGATCGCCATAACAACGCGCACGGAGGGGTTACAACTGGAGGCGTTGAAATGAATCCAATAATCGATGCATCAAATCGTGGACACGGACGATGCTGCATTGATAATCGAATGGGCCTTAATCGATTTATTTTCTGTTTACAATTTAATGTAGGCCTAACAACATTTCTGTTTACATATTCTGTTATGTTTTGCACATTCAGGAAGTGCCATGTGCTCAGTGCTGTAGTTTTATGTATCCAATTTATTTAGTATTAGAGCAGTGCACAATGTTTGGTTTTTGAAGCTTGAAAAGCTATGAATTAAATATCCTACATGGCTTTAGTAGAAAAATGTGTTTGACGCATCGTGATGCATCGAGATATCGAATCGCTGACGTGATAATCGAATCAGGAGATCAGTGAAGATTCACACCTCTAGTTACAACCAAGTATGATTGATAGCTATTTCTGCTCATAAAGACCAGACTAGGGTTAAAATATTATATAGTGAGATATAGAATTGCAGTCCCAGACTGCCAGTTTCCAAGGCAATGTATTTATGTTGCTAGATAGAGAAATACAACAACACCCCCTTTGAGAAGCTGGACCCAGTAACTGATTATCTAAATTATATGTAATATAACTCTTCGGTCAGTTGATTGATGGACTTCAGAGATTGTGAGCTAGATTTGGTCTCTTGTTTTTCACCGGTTTAGCCAAGCATGGCATTCAAACGAATACTTTTTTAATTTCCAAGGACAGAATAACAAATGATAATTGCTCGCTTTATCTTATTATGATGGTCTGGTGTGCTCCAGCATACGCTGCTCCCTGCTCTAATACCGACGCCGGTCTAACACCAGGCCTGTTCCGAGAAGCTCGTTCTTTCAGCACCACATCTCATCGTGCGCCCCCCTCCCATCCTGTTTCGGAGGCAGCCGTATGCATCGTTGTGCAGAGAGATGCTGGGAATATTTCTTCCTCTTTTGGAAAAGCTCCACTTTGGGTCCAGCAATCTCAACAGTCGTGCCTGGAGGACTGCGGCACGCAAGCATCGTCTGCCATACCAAAGCGTGAGGACGGAGAATTGGCAAGCTGTGTGTTTGAGGTGCAGTAACCGTGCCAGAACCCCCACTTCCCCTTCCTCTCCTAAAGCCCTGAGCCCCCTGAGCGTTGGGGAGGCAGGCGTGTCTCTGGGCACGTGCTGACACGTCTGGGCAAGAGTCAAGCTCCTGCTTATTACCGCCTCCTCCTGTCCAGCTGCCAGCCGTCACTGATGCAAGTTCAGAGAGTCAGAAGCTCCGATTTCTGTGAGCCTCAGCCCCCTCGGCCTCCTTTTCTGGTCTTAATTTTTACACTGCTGTTACAATCTGTTACGTAACCCAGATTAAACCCAGTGCAGCAGTCTGCAGATGAAAGCAGTGGACCAGGCTGATAATGGATCAGAGTGTGCCGTCTGCATCACAGTTCACCTCAGATGACTCAGCAGTGTGCGTGTCTGTCTGGGAGTGATGATGTCACAGCGCTCCCGTTATAAATAATAATAATAATACATTTATGGGCGCCTTTCATAGCACTCAAGGACACCTTACAGTTAAAACAAGCCAAAATACAGTTAGCAAGGCAAATATTAAATTAAAACAAACCCATTTAAAAGATTGAGATAGAACATTTTAATAAAGCAATCTAGCCATGGTTTTGATGGAGAGTGAAGTCACGTGGGGTAGGCCTTTTGGAAAAGGTGGGTAGAGACTCTGTGGTACGGATGGATAGCAGGAGGGAGTTCCAAAGGTGAGGAGCAGAATGGCTGAAGGCTCAGAACCCCATTGTGGACAGGCTGGCAGAAGGAGTGGAAAGCAGTGAGGAAGAGGAGGGTCGGAGTGTTCGGGATGGAGTGTAGGGCTGAAGGAGTTCAGAGAGGTATGGAGGAGCGAGATTATGGTTGACTACTGTACATCCCTGCCCCTGCACCGGCTGACCTCCCTTCAAAACCTCAATCCTCTCCCCTCCGCACCACCCACAATCCCCGGCGACGCTTTCCCTCCCTGCTTCTGTTGAGTTGTTGAGCTAATGGGCTGCTGTAACGCTGTGTGCATGCCATGAATCGTTGCATTACAGGCATGTCGTCACACTCATCCATCTGTTGGTCAGAAGTTTACTGGACCCTCGCTGACTTGACTTTCTTTTATTATGGTTTTGCTCAATTGTTTAGATGCACTTTGGCCAAATGTGTGAATACTATGTGTCTGTGAGCTCATTCACCATATGAGAATACATGGTTTATACCTTTTTGACTCTATGAAGTCGCAGCAGGTTGGTTACCAGGTGCCAAACAACAAAACGCAGAGGGAGACGGAAAGGCAGCTGTAGATGAATGTAGGGTAGAGCCCGACCGATATATATTAGGCATTTTCCAAACTTTTGGTATCGGCATTTATAATGGCACTTTTTTTTTTTAAATATTCATTCATATTCATTTATAATGACAAATGATTCTGAAAAATACATAAAAAAAAAAAAAATGTCAGGTCAGCTTACTGGGCTTGAGATGATGTCCCTTCAGTCACGCAGAGTTTGGATTTGTCGCCCACATTTTGATGGGGTGTGTGTGACCAGGGAGAATATTACACGAAATGGGAAGATTTGGACGACTAAAATATTTGTTGATCACCACTAAAAGAAGTTGTTGTTTGTTACAGTGTTTTCTTATTAGACACCAGTGTGTGATTTTTAATAATCATATGAAGAGTTTTGGGAAAACAGCATTTAGGTGTTTGTGTTACTGTACCTCAAATGTTCTTTCTTACAACGCATCAAAAATATATACAGTATATATGTGGGGCGGCCTCTAGCTCACCCATCTCTCTCCCCATTTCCAGCCTTTCCATTGTAACGGTATATTAAAGGGAAAAGCCCCCTATATATATATATATATATATATATATATATATATATATATATATATATATATATATATATATATATATATATATATAGTGGACAAATATAAATAAAAAAAATGTTGTTAGTGGTACCAAAATGTGCATATCCGCTTTGGTTATGAAACATTTTGACAATGGTCACATTACCCAGTCACTATGCATCAACTATATATTCTAAGTTATCCAAAAGAAAAGCCTGAAAATATATGCTAAAGAAGCTGTGGACAATTTAGATTTGAGAGCAGCAAACGCAGTGGGACGTGTTGTGGATACATGAGATACAATTGTACGCCCGACGTTCAAAAGAGTTGTTGTTGTTGTGTTGCAGGGCAGAAGACATGCCTCCACCTCCACGGCGTGTTCCCCTACATCTACGTACCCTACGATGGCTACGGCCAACAGCCGGAGCGCTACCTGCGGCAGGTGGCCTTCAGCACTGACAGGGCCCTCAACGTTGCCATGGGAAACCCCGCCTCCAGCGTCCAGCACGTCTTCAAGGTGGTGCTGGTCTCTGGCATGTAAGTGACTCACGATTGAGGCTGATGAAGTCGAGTACGCAAAGCTGCAAAACCCTTTTTAAATAAAATAAATAAAAAAGAATGTGGGAAATCCTTCTACTGAACTCTCCAGGTTTCTATGCAGTATGTCAGTGAGGTCTTCTTCCTGTCTTGCAGGCCTTTCTATGGCTACCACGCTAAGGAGAAGCACTTTATGAAGATCTATCTGTACAATCCTCAGATGGTCAAAAGGTAAGGTTACAGGGGATCGATGCACTTAAATGAGAATGGGGATCATCCCAGGCTGGTTCGGTGCTACTGAATGGCAGGCTGTGTGTGTGTATGTGCATGGAAGCACGCAGGAAGACGGAATTATTTGCCAGAGCGATCAGCGTTAGTGGTGACAAGGTGAGCGGCGTTCTGCAGCTGAATTGGTACTTGGCAGAGAGGGGGGGGAAGAGAGCGACAGGAAGAGGCTTGAGGAGGGGTGTGTGTGTGTGTGTGTGTGTGTGTGTGTGTGTGTGTGTGTGTGAGAAATACAGACTGAGGAAGAGAGAGAACCAAGGTAAAGAAAATACCCGACAGAGCAATGAAGAGAGAAGACCGCAAAAGGGAGGCAGGAAAGAAGCCTCTTGTTTAAAAAGTGAGGGAAGAAGAGGATGAGACTTTGAATGGCAGCTCAGAGCTGTGGCCTTTAAAGAGGAACGTGACTCAAGGGCAGAGCTTAAACATACACACAGCCAACTGCCCTTTATCCATTAAACAAGTCTGTAAATGCCTGTTTCCTGTGGTTGAGGATGGTTCTGGAAAACAAGTTGTCCTTTTTCTTCATGGCCTTAACCGACTATTTGACCGATTTAACACTACCAGTTAAACACTTTAAAACAATATAATTAAAATATTTTCAGATAAAACTTGTTTGCCCTAGAAAAAAATAGGCTATACAGTCTTTCTTTTTTAAGATGAGTTTGTTTGCCTTTAATTAATAAGACAGCTGTAGAGAGAGAGAGAGATCCTAATTGTTGTTTATATGTATGTTTGTTCTTATGCTTTAGCAACACAGATGTATTTTTTGTCATGCCAATAAAGCAACATGGAATTGAAATTGAGAGAGAGAGATGCAGCAAAGGGCCACGGGTTGGAATCAAACCTGGGCCGCTGCAGTAAGGACTGAGCCTTGGTACACATGGCGCACGCTCAACAGGAGAGCTACTTGCTAGTGCAAATGTCGCACTAGCAAGTTGGGTTTTAAACCTTTTTTTTCTCTTCTGCTCGTGGCTCTCTGCTGGACGGCGCTCTCAGCAGAGAGCCACGGGACACATGCCCCGATGAGGGCATCGATGAGGACTGGCGGGTTCAATCGGCCGTCCTTCACAGAGAGTATGCCAGGCAGACACGCTGCTGACAACCTCGCAGGTGGATGTGGTGGAGACGGGCTGAGTGCACGCCGTGGGCCGCTGTGCACTTGTGCCTGCTGTGCAAGCCATTCCAGGAAAGTGGATGCATGTGCACACGGCGACGCACTGAGCACCGTGGCTGTGCCGACAGAAGTCGGCAGCTGTCCCCGGAATGCGGAAAGTATGTCCACGCCTCCTGTACGGGTGAACTGGGACTCCGTTGCCTGCTTGTCAGTTAACGGTTAATGACCGGTTAATGAGGGTTGGCTATCAGTCAGTAAAAAAAACCTCTAAATAAGCATCCCTAAGAGGCACTCCACGGATGGTAAATGTCAAAGTTTGATAGGCGGAACTACTCGGCGTGTAAAACCAGTCTTATAATGTCTCCTGCAACCTCTTTCCGTAGAGCACATCCCAAATAAACAGCACGAAAATGCAAAAAGATCAGCTCTGTTAAATCTGAGAAAATGACTGACTTGACTCTTGATTATTTTAGCTGTAGTCTGGCTTACCGGATGTACAGCGCTGGGATAAAGCCTGACATCTGGCGCGTCTCCCACTCACTGGATTCTCCTCCCCTTCCGCTATATCTCCACTATCTATTTTGCAAGTGTGCCATCACAGCATCCAGGGCATATAGTGCGTTCCATTTGTACTCGGAAATCGGATTTTCCGAGGTCAAAGTCGAAAACACGGCCCATGATTTCCGAACTCGGACAACCTCGCAGTACCCCGAGCTAAAAATCAGTTGTGAAAGCTGTAGTAACATAGTTATAAGCACTTCTGTCTTAATTGTGTCTCACTAAATCAGCATACACACAGTACTGTCCAACTTCTATCTGTGGACATGTTGATACGCTGTTTGTTTGCACAAATAAAAACAGTAATGCGTGGTTATAAATGGCATTGCTAACAATAGCTAACCTGGCTAGAGCTAATGAAAACAATGAAAATCCGACTTGTAAATGGAACGCATTCATCTTGGGTGTGCCATCATTCCCATCTTTGCCTTCTGAGTTCCGAGAACGTTGGCTGTGTTGACAGGGGGCTGTTGCTACATTTACACCGCAACTTTTTGGTTGTTGAGTGGAGTTTTGAGCCAAAAGCGATCTCCGTGCACACAAGTGTTTTTAGCCCTCATCTGTGTTGTTACTCCTTCAACATACGGGTGTAGTCCTTCGCTGAGGTTGATCAGGGCCAATTTGGACATCCGACAAGTTCTCTCATTAGGAACCACAAGTTCTTTGATCAAGTTATCCCACAAGGCACTGGTTCTTCCCAGCCTCACCCAAAACCGGCGCTCCATGTAGGGCTGAAGCCGCCACCGGACACAGGGATTGTCGCTGATCGCTCTATTAATAGCTCTTTATGACTCTCAACGTCATGACCGTTGCAGAATGCTGCTGCAAGACTCCTCACTGGCACCAAAAATAAATAAAAGCACTCCATGGTCAAGGCACCGTTTGCTCAACACAACCCGCAGATTCCAAACCAAAACGGGTTAGAAGTGTTTCCAAATGTCTCCACTTTAGGGGCTTGGAAATGCCAGAGCAGGGGGAATGAGAGGAGGAAAACGCCAGAGCAGGGGGAA
The DNA here is from genome assembly GCA_025617405.1 of Perca schrenkii. Lineage (NCBI taxonomy): Eukaryota > Metazoa > Chordata > Actinopteri > Perciformes > Percidae > Perca > Perca schrenkii. The sequence continues at coordinate 2,746,328 of CM046804.1, forward strand.
TGAGAGGAGGAAAACGCCAGAGCAGGGGGAATGAGAGGGGGGAAACTCCAGAGCAGGGGGGGAATGAGAGGGGGAAACTCCAGAGCAGGGGGGAATGAGAGGGGGAAACGCCAGAGCAGGGGGGAATGAGAGGGGGAAACGCCAGAGCAGGGGGGAATGAGAGGGGGAAACTCCAGAGCAGGGGGAATGAGAGGGGGAAACTCCAGAGCAGGGGGAATGAGAGGGGGGAAACTCCAGAGCAGGGGGAATGAGAGGGGGAAACTCCAGAGCAGGGGGAATGAGAGGAGGAAACACCTGAGCAGGGGGAATGAGAGGTATTAATTTTTTAACCAAAAGGTAGCAGTGTAAATGTATCCTGTTTGTGGGGGCCTGTTGTGTCCAGTTGTTGTAACAGATGAATGTGTTAAAGGGCTTTTCAGATGCCGACAACACTGCACAACACTTTGTTGTACTGGCAGACAGAAAGTTATCATGTCGGCAACTATTACATCTTTAGTCACATTGATGGCAAGGTCAGCAGTAGAAATAACAGTGTTTGCGTTACAAAGTAATGTACCAGGAATGTGTGTTTGCATGTTTTTGATTGGCCACTGCAGCGTCTTGCCGGACAAAAGGCCGCTTTGCAAAAAAAGTGGAGCCTGGTTCATCTTTTTTGCTGGATGGACTGTGTGTTTTCTCACAGGGCTCTTGTCAGTCTGAATCCTCTCTCAGGCCAGACAGACGACAGTACTGCAGCACTCTCTGGCTTTCTCTCGTGGGCACGCCTGCATTTAGCACCTAATTTTTATACTCGCTAGGCAACGTTCCAATTATATCGGAGCACAGCAAATCTCCTTACTTCCAGAGCAATGGGTTTCCATGCCTTTCTCATTGAAGTTGTGGTAGCTTGTTAAAGTTAGATCATAGAAACTAGAGCTGTACAATATATTGATATTATATTGACATAGTGATATGAGACTAGATATCGTCTTAGATTTTGGATATCGTAATATTGTAATATGACCTATTTCCTGGTTTTAAAGGCTGCATTACAGTAAAGTGATGTCATTTTCTGAACTTACTGGACTGTTGTAGCTGTTCTATTATTTGCCTTTACCCACTTAGACATTATATCCACATTACTTATGATTATTTATCAAAAATCTCATTGTGTAAATATTTTGTGAAAGCACCAATAGTCAAGACTACACTATCGTTGCGGTATCGATATTGAAGTATTTGGTCAAAAATATCACGATATTTGATTTTCTCCATATCGCCCAGCCCTACATAGAAACTTTGAAAGTGAGATTGTCGTCATGCGAGTAGCACCAGCCTCAGACCAACAGCCAAACTGGTGGCAGATTTCAAAGGGAGAAGCTAATCATCCTCTAATCTACACCATCCCAGCGGCACCAAAAACAACCTGTAGCTGTGTAGCCGAGGGAAAATGACTGCTATGTTTGTGTAATTGTCGTTAATAAGTAGATGTGTGTTTTTTCTTCTTCTACCCCAGTTAAATTTCATTATGGAATAATCTCTTGTTTGTTGTAGGGTCTGTGAGCTGTTACAAAGCGGAGCGGTGATGAACAAGAGTTACCAGCCCCACGAGGGCCACATCCCCTACCTGCTGCAGCTCTTCATAGACTACAATCTGTACGGCATGAACCTGCTGACCTTGGGGGCTGTCAAGTTCCGCAGGGGCCACAACAAAGGTACGGGACAATGACATGAGGGAAGGGGATTTAGTTTTTCTAAAAATAATCCTCTTTATTCTCAGCCAGCTAATTTGGTTCTTTGAAAGCAGTGTGAGGATTTATTTGTTAATCCTGGATGAAGTTATCTTGAATTCCATTTTTTTTTTTTAAATAAAGGCAAAATGAGTAGATAATTGAAACCATAATGAGTTACATGAGGTAGGTAGGTGCATTTGGTATCATCCCAGCATGCACTGGGGCAATAAATTCATGGACATGAGTCTTATTTCACACATTGTGCTGCTGAACACTACCAGGGAATAGTGTTAATTTTGTCACCTATTTTTAATTTAGTCTTAGTCTTGTGCCAAAAATTTTTGTTAGTCAAGTTTAAGTCGACTAAAAGTCTCAACATTTTAGTCTAGTTTTAGTCAAAAGAGAACTCAAGGTATCTTAGTCAAGTTTTAGTCGACTAAAAGTCTCGCCATATTAGTCAAGTTTTAGTCAAAACATTTTAGTCTTTTTTTAAATAAATTATTTCTGATAACCATTTCAGTCAAATAGTTATAAAAATAAATAAATGCTATAAAGTTATATAAATATTGAGCCTCTTCTTTATTTCACCAGTAAACGACAAAAACAACCACTGCATGGGGAAAGGATATTTTACAATAAAATAAATGCAGCACGAAACTGGCGAGGCGTATTTCAAGTGAACGCAACATGTGTTGTTTTTCAGACAACGGCAGCTGCAGACTGTCGTACGTCTCGTGTTGGAAATAGAGACAAACCTTTACACCGTTTAGCTGTCAGCATTTTAACTGTGTTAAATCCAACTGCTAGCTAACGGTATGCTAACGTTACCTGCTCCCAAGTGTAGTGTTAACTAGCGCCCTGTGCAGCGATGTTTCGGTTGACTCTAACGTCCGTTTAGGAGCATCAGAGAGAAGCGCAGGCATTTAAGTGGCACCGAAATCTGCGTTGCTATTCGGTCCGGTAGATAACGGTCGTTAGGGCACCTGTCGGTGCAGTAGCACCGGGTCTCAGTAACTGAATATTCTATCTCATGATGAAAAAGTAGAGACGATTGTAGACGAAAATGAAGAGAGATTTTATCTTAGTTTTTATTTTATGCAAAACATTTTAGTCTCGTCTTTTTTTTGTCAACAATAATGCATGTTAATTTAGTCTTAGTCAGCGTTTTTGGACATTGGTGCAGTCTCGTCATCATCTCGTCTTAGTCATGGAAAAAAAGATCGTTGACGAACATATTTAGTCTCGTCTGACGAAATTAACACTACCAGGGAATATGGTTAGAGTAGAAGATGGCTTTATCTCGGTCTTTTAAAGTGCTTTATAGTATAGTACAGCCTTGTAGCCAAGGGCGCAGTGGACACAGGGGACATGTCCCCCGCACTTTCCATGTCGCTGCCCTCCCTCCCCCACACGTCCAAGTTGATTTGAACGCATCATATGTAGGCGAGTGCTCACTTTACTCAGGTTGCATCAGTTGATTGATTGACTCATATAGACATAGGCAATATAAAATATATCATAAAAACGCATACAAAAAAATAAAGGGAGGAAAACTCATTCAATGCAATAATTAAGATAAGTGTATATGATGGAATAGTGACATTATAATGTGCAAGAGGCCACCAAATTTGGGCCCCCACCCCCTATTGAATACCTTTTAGTACCACATGTTCGGATCGTTGGCATGCTCCACCTCCGTGTGGCCTTTCAAAATGTTAGCAGGTCTCCCACAGTGAAATCGTGTGGAATGTCTGTGTTTCCATCAATCATAAATGAAATGTAGGCTACTTGGAATTTGCGATTTGGAGAGACA
>CM046804.1:2754852-2794852 GCA_025617405.1 Perca schrenkii
CATAGGGCTCGATATCTAGATTTTTCGGTACCAATACCCGTGACTTTTGATACCGGTTCCTAAACAATACTTTTTTCGATACTAATTTTATCACACATTACGGCACAAAAATGTCTCAGCTCCTACTACGCCAGCATAACGTAGAGTTTTTTCCAGCGCGCCTCTGCGTGTGTAACGTTAGACAGCCAATCATGGACATTATTAGATCTTGGTAGAAGCATGCTGCGTGCTGATTGGCTCACTGACACTGATGACATTTACTCCTTAGGTATTGAAATTGGGTGATTGAATGACGAGGCATTTTTCAATACTTGATACTTTCAGAGGCAATTCGGTCGGTGCCTAAAAAGTATAGAATTCTGTAGCCAGCCATAGCACGGACTCTTTAAAAGTGGGGACACAGGCAGTGAACCCAGCAGTCACTGGGCCATGTGCTGAGGGTTTCCTCCTCTGATGTTGGTAGAGCCTGACTCTCCCAGGCCCAGCTCTACTTCCTCCTGATGGAGACTAAACCCCTGGTTGCCAACTCTGTTTGATCACAGCCCCTCTCATCATTGCTCTCTCCCAACACTCCCAGAGAGCACCCGGCCCAGCAGGGCCACCTTCACATGGGAGAGCAATAATGATTCAGGACAGGACATTCCAAATCCTCATGCTTGACTCCCCTCAGACTAAAGCCGGCTTCCCATGTTTGATCCACCTCTGCACTGATGCAATCAATGGAAAGAAGGGCTCCAGTGCCTCGTACAACAAAGACCCTAAAAATACCCCAATAATAGGTACACCTGTTTACATTTTCTTCTCCCCTCAAACGCAGGCTTGAAAGCAAATTCTTAATCTGGGATTAAAGTGGAAGAATGGTAAAAAGGGACTGGGGCCAGTTTAAGAGGAAAGGAAGCATTCATTTGTTTTGAAGTCCATGACCGCTTTCAATCAATAAATCAGTCAATTTTATTTGTACAAGGGACAGTCCCGGTGAAATGTAATCCCGCCAGCTCCTTTTAATTTACAGTACTTTATATTGCGAGACAACTTTTCCCCTCGTCGAGAAATCGTCCTTTTTATAATATCGTGAGATTTTTGTGGGACGATATTTCGTCACACCTCTACAGTTTGCAATCCAGTTTCCTGGTTCAACTTTTGACCTACTATACCTGCTGTTGGTTTGGATACACACAGTTTTTGTTGACAGTGATGGTTTATTACCAACATTTCAGGTGCGTTCACTTTGATTTTCCTTCCAAAAAGGGGTTTAGATAATCTAACCTGTTGCCTGGCTGATTGACTGGTTGTGTTTCTTTACTGATGCCAAGACCCACGTTCGATTAAACTGGAATTATTTTTTTAATTGCCAGCAAACAACACTGAAACAATTCTGTAGGAGCTCCTCCTTCATTTCAGGGGAAAAAGTTCCAAACAGTTCAGCATGAATGTTCATTCTGACCCTGGAAACAGTAGTTTAACAAAGAAATGTCAAAGTCCATCCTTTTCTGCTCTTTCCGGAGCTTAACAAACTCTGCCTCTCAGTTCTGAGATGACTTTCTAATTCATCCATTGCAGATGATAAACTAATCACTCTTATATTTACACTCATATTTGCCACAAAAACATTCGGTATACGTTTAATAGTTCCCCCATGTAAAAGGCAAATGATGATTGTGCTTTTTGTGTATATATATATATATATATATATATATATATGTGTATGTATGTAGTATGTATGTATGTATAGCTTCTTCCATTTTCCAATGATTGCTCCAACAGTGGACCTTTTTTCACCAAGCTGCTTGGCAATTTCCCCGTAGCCCTTTCCAGCCTTGTGGAGGTGTACAATTTTGTCTCTAGTGTCTTTGGACAGCTCTTTGGTCTTGGCCATGTTAGTAGATGGATTCTTACTGATTGTATGGGGTGGACAGGTGTGTTTATGCAGCTAACAACCTCAAACAGGTGCATCTAATTTAGGATAATAAATGGAGTGGAGGTGGACATTTTAAAGGCAGACTAACAGGTCTTTGAGGGTCAGACTTCTAGCTGATAGACAGTTGTTCAAATACTTAGTGCAGCTGTTTCATACAAATAAATAGTTAAAAAATCATATATTGTGATTTCTGGATTTTCTTTTTTTTTTAGATTATGTCTCTCACAGTGGACATGCACCTACGATGACAATTTCAGACCCCTCCATTATTTCCAAGTGGGAGAACTTGCAAAATAGCAGGGTGTTCAAATACTTACTTTCCTCACTGTATATGTGTGTATATATGTATGTATATATGTATGTATATATATATGTATGTATGTATATATGTATGTGTATATATATATATATATGTGTGTGTGTATGTATGTATGTATGTGTGTATATATATATATATATATATATATATATACATACATACATACATACATACATACATACATACATACATACATATTGTAACACTATGATTTAGCATGTCTCAGATAAACATTTGAATTGTTCTGGGACAAATATAAAATAAGCACAGTGTATGTCAACAGGCGACATGTTTGTTAGTAATAACTAAATAAATAATAATGTCTTTTAAGCAACTGACTCGAGAGTATCTGGGGAATGAATTGAAGCCTCATGTGCCACTATCCAGTCATTGGCATTCATGGCCACAGGAGCTGCTGTTCAGCAAAAGTTACGGAGTCTCAGTTAAAGAACCACTGGCGGTGCACAGCAGCTGCTGTAGGGAGCTGGGGCAGTGCATCCATGCCCTTCTGTCCTCTGATTTGGTAGGAAATCCTTTATTTTGCTTGTCCTGAGCCAGCAGATGCAATAACCACCATTCCCACCAGTTTGAAGAATATGGAGCCACGGCCTGCTCTATGCTACAACAGAGCCACAGTCATTTGATATCTCAGTGTAAATATGTTTTAGGCGTGCACCCATAGGGCTCGATATCTAGATTTTCGGTACCAATACCGTGACTTTGATACCGGTTCCTAAACAATACTTTTTTCGATACTAATTTTATCACACATTACGGCACAAAAATGTCTCAGCTCCTACTACGCCAGCATAACGTAGAGTTTTTCCAGCGCGCCTCTGCGAGGTGTAACGTTAGACAGCCAATCATGGACATTATTAGATCTTGGTAGAAGCATGCTGCGTGCTGATTGGCTCACTGACACTGATGACATTTACTCCTTAGGTATTGAAATTGGGTATTGAATGACGAGGCATTTTTCAATACTTGATACTTTCAGAGGCAATTCGGTCGGTGCCTAAAAAGTATAGAATTCTGTAGCCAGCCATAGCACGGACTCTTTAAAAGTGGGGACACAGGCAGTGAACCCAGCAGTCACTGGGCCATGTGCTGAGGGTTTCCTCCTCTGATGTTGGTAGAGCCTGACTCTCCCAGGCCCAGCTCTACTTCCTCCTGATGGAGACTAAACCCCTGGTTGCCAACTCTGTTTGATCACAGCCCCTCTCATCATTGCTCTCTCCCAACACTCCCAGAGAGCACCCGGCCCAGCAGGGCCACCTTCACATGGGAGAGCAATAATGATTCAGGACAGGACATTCCAAATCCTCATGCTTGACTCCCCTCAGACTAAAGCCGGCTTCCCATGTTTGATCCACCTCTGCACTGATGCAATCAATGGAAAGAAGGGCTCCAGTGCCTCGTACAACAAAGACCCTAAAATACCCCAATAATAGGTACACCTGTTTACATTTTCTTCTCCCCTCAAACTCAGACTTGAAAGCAAATTCTTAATCTGGGATTAAAGTGGAAGAATGGTAAAAAGGGACTGGGGCCAGTTTAAGAGGAAAGGAAGCATTCATTTGTTTTGAAGTCCATGACCGCTTTCAATCAATAAATCAGTCAATTTTATTTGTACAAGGGACAGTCCCGGTGAAATGTAATCCCGCCAGCTCCTTTTTAATTTACAGTACTTTATATTGCGAGACAACTTTTCCCCTCGTCGAGAAATCGTCCTTTTATAATATCGCGAGATTTTTGTGGGACGATATTTCGTCACACCTCTACAGTTTGCAATCCAGTTTCCTGGTTCAACTTTGACCTACTATACCTGCTGTTGGTTTGGATACACACAGTTTTTGTTGACAGTGATGGTTTATTACCAACATTTCAGGTGCGTTCACTTTTGATTTTCCTTCCAAAAAGGGGTTTAGATAATCTAACCTGTTGCCTGGCTGATTGACTGGTTGTGTTTCTTTACTGATGCCAAGACCCACGTTCGATTAAACTGGAATTATTTTTTTAATTGCCAGCAAACAACACTGAAACAATTCTGTAGGAGCTCCTCCTTCATTTCAGGGGAAAAAGTTCCAAACAGTTCAGCATGAATGTTCATTCTGACCCTGGAAACAGTAGTTTAACAAAGAAATGTCAAAGTCCATCCTTTTCTGCTCTTTCCGGAGCTTAACAAACTCTGCCTCTCAGTTCTGAGATGACTTTCTAATTCATCCATTGCAGATGATAAACTAATCACTCTTATATTTACACTCATATTTGCCACAAAAACATTCGGTATACGTTTAATAGTTCCCCATGTAAAAGGCAAATGATGATTGTGCTTTTTGCTGCCGTAGCTCCTGTCAGAACTCCCAGTGCCATGCACTCTGTGTGCCTGTGTGTCAGGTGGTCCCCTGCCAGAATATTTTTCCATTTTGAACCCCTTTTCCTGCATTTCTACATACATTCCAAGGGACTGATGTGAGACAAAATCCAGGAAAAAATCAAGTTGATGAATTCTGCCAGAAAGAATACTTAACTATGTATAAGAAAAAAGATGTGTTATTGTTTAATATAGGGGCTAGTCGCCAAGACTTGAGAGAATCATTATGTAAAGTCAGAAAATGTTCACTTGTTTTGTGTGTGAATACAATTTAAGTAATGTGAGATTCAATTTCCACTGCAGGCATGCAAACTGGTCAGGGCTCCTCCGTGGCGATGACGGCTTGCGTTTAAAAAATAACAGCAAACTAATTTGAAAGCAGGGTGGGGACATTACCCCCCTGTCCCCAGTGGAAATTACGTCCTAGGTCACAGATATAGTTTAATTTCTACTAATGGCCAAATTATTACCCAAAACAGCTGGTTGCTGTAGTTTTTTCTCAAACAAACAGAAGGAAATTTAGTTTGGGGCTATTTAACTACTTTTTGCTGGCGTACTGCAGTCTGGCAGACCACTCCTGTCCTGCAGAGCTCACCGTACCGTGTACTCTATTGTGTGTGTGCTTTCTAGGAGACTCAGCAGTGGTCCCAGGCAGGCAAACTCCCAGCAGTCGTCCCAGCGTCAGCCCCTGGAAGAGCCCCGGCACCTCCAAGCTCAACGATAGCACCCTGGGGGGCACGTTTGTCCGCTGGGAGGAGGACGCCATACCCTGGTGAGTCCTCTGCTGCATTCGCTCCTACTGTGAGCTGAACACCACTCATTCTGCAAGAGACAATTCCCTTCTCATAGTTTTGCCCCATCTGTTTTTGTCAAATGGATTACCCCATATTTTAAGTTGTGTTCATTTTCATGTTTTTTTTTTCTTCCTGTTCTCATCAATTCTCCTGTATTGATTGTAAATCTATTGTAAATAATAAAAACCAATAATAAAAAAATAAAAACTGGGAATAATTTAATTAGCATTTAACTTCCTAGGTCTCTACACTTATCTCCTCTGAAATGAAGATGAAAATGATCCTGCATGGCTAAGTCTGGCACATTTACATGTTGGACTCTGTGCTCATGTTGATTAATGTGCATTGTTCATATTAAATAGAGACATCTTAAAAATGGTAACTGACACAAAAAAACAACCTATAAAGGTCAAACTTCATATATCATACTTCATATATACTCCATCTCCAGATATCAAAAATGAATTTGAACCGGTAGTACAACACATTTCACTGTCTCTGGAAGCATTTGTTTTTCTGAGTTCCCTGTGCTGTGTGTCTGCCTGCAGCTCCCTGGTCCTGGATGCGGTGGAGAAGCAGAGCACCTGTGAGCTGGAGGTCGATGCCGTGGCTGTAGACGTCCTCAACCGCCTGGAAATCGAAAGTGAGATCACTTAGGACAGCCTCCCAGCTGCTGCACCCCTCCAGCAGTCGTTTGCCAGTACTGTAGGCCACTCTTAGCCTAGAAATGTAGACTCACCCTAGCGGTCAGTCTACCAACTCTCCGTTGGCTTGCGAGCTGGAAAAACCAAATTCTGGTCAGGCCAATCACATTGTGTATAGAGTCGGTGGGCGGGGCTTAACATAATGCCACTTTCTACTTCTACTCCGCTACATTTCAGAGAGAAATATTGTACTTTTTACTGCACTACATTCATCTGTTACAGCTTTAGTTACTAGTTACTTTACACATTAAGATTTTTGCACACAAACCACATGTAGATTATAAAAAAAATGTAAGGGTCACAGATTTCTTTGTAACATTGGAAAAGCCTGTGCAGCCAGATAAAAGGTAGCAGGAGATTTCTTTATATAGGCCTAATTGTATTTTAATTTTATTTTAGAAGAAGTTATCTGTTGTAGTTATGGCTGATACTGGGGCAGGGCCATCACAGGAAAGAAGGAAATTAAACGACCTCTAGAATCAACACAAACTGAAAGTATATATCGTGAATATCGTGAATCATATCTCAATATCAGTCAAAATAATCACATAAGATATTTTCCTCATATCGTGCAGCTCTAACTGTAATGCAGCTTTTTAAAACCAGGAAAAGACAACACTGTGTCATATTACGATATCCAAATTTTTTAGACAATATCTAGACTCACATATTGATATGGATATATTGCCCAGCCCCAGGTGCAGCACGTTTGGCAGAGATGACTAATAGAACACAGCTGCTCAGAGCTCCACCCATCAAATCCATTAGCGGCCCTAAACACAAACAGTGTGGCGCTGACCTAACACCCACTGTCACAGGAGAACACAGAGAGAGACGGGGAGAACTGAACAGAGATGAGGGGAATCCAGGATGGAGGGATATTTCACTGAACTGAACAAAACCCATAACGCAGATGGCATTATCTGACAAAGCCATGCACACCCAGAGCAGATGCAACTATTGCTTCGGTTTGCTTTTGCATCTTTCAGCAGAATGTGTCTAAATACCAGGATTAGGGACTTTGTCTTTGGCCCTCTTTGTTGCAGTTTTCAATATCCAGAGGTTTTATACTTGTGGATGCGTTTTTATTTTAGACTGCGAGGGAGAAGAGAGTACATCCTTGTACTGAATACAAAACTACGTCAATCCGAAGAGAAGGAGTAGTCGCCACATGTTGATGACAAAGCTAAAAACTTGGCATGGTTTAAATGGAAAACAAAAACTTAAAAACAACACCCATCTTTCTGGCTATCTTCCGCCTTTTGGGATGCAAAGATATGCCTTTGTTTCTGGCTTTAGAGGGGAAAACAATCTTTGTCCACAGTGTCATTCTGAACCAGGCTCTCAAACCAACAAAGGATATTTTCCCTTTTACATCCCTTGAGTCGTAGACAATCACCGACCGGCTGTGTAGTGGACTGCTGACACATGGTTTCTTAGTATTAAAGTCCAAAATTTCTCAAGTACTTATGACGTAGATCAGGCTGGACAGAGTTGTAAACCACAACGAGCATCTGTCCTTGGAGTGAAGAAAGGAAAGGAGAAGCAACTCCAGGACAGGCAGTGCCTGTGTTCTGACTCATACTTTTCCATCTGCTCTGTAACAGTGTATCAAAACTGCTCTCACTGTTAAAGTGCCCATCTTATGCTCATTTTCAAGTTCATAATTGTATTTTGAGGTTGTACCAGAATAGGTTTACATGGTTTAATTTTCAGAAAACACCATATTTCTGTTGCACTGCACATTGCTGCAGCTCCTCTTTTCACCCTGTGTGTTGAGCTCTCTGTTTTAGCTACAGAGTGATGCATCTCACTTCTGTTCCATCTTTGTTGGGAGTTTCACATGCTCAGTAGCTAGGTAAGGATCACATGAACTAGCTAGCTGTTTCTCTAACTGTAGTCAGTACAAGGCAGGATTAGCCGGGAGACTTCTTCTAAACGAGAGCACACTTCACACTTTGCGTGGAATACCTGCAGAACAGGGACATGGAAGTAGTTCTTTTGTAGATCATGGTGAACTTGTGTGTGTTGTAGCAATGTTTTGCCATTGAGAACAAGGGGGCTAACCGTTAGCCCCCCTTGTTTCGCCAATGACGTAGAAAGCCATGCAGATTTTGACCAGCTCACCCGGAGACTGAAGGCAGGACACATTCAGAAACCGTATCTCACTCAAAACAGCATGGATGTTTTTTTTTTTTTTTTCGAGTTGTATGCATATGGAAGCAAATCCCAGAAAAAGTGATATTGTTTTTTTGTTTTTTTTCTTCATAATATGGGCACTTTAATTAAATGTAACTACATGATATGAGTTGAATTTCATGGTTAAGCCTGGCATCGTTAAAACCTGCGTAACAGGATGCATTGTTAGCTGACACATTTTGCGGTGACTGTCCTCTGTGTCCAGATCAGATTGGCAGGAACCCGGGCCTGCAGGCAATCTGGGAGGACGAGAAGCAGAGGAGGAGAGAGAAGAACCAGGCCTCCCAGGTAGAAACCCCCGAGTCACAAGGTGAGCAGATCCACAGTGGAGACTCCGTTCTGATCATTGTGGCAGAAACTAGGACTGGGTATCGCCTAGAGTTATTCCGAAAAGCCTCCGAAACTGTCTAAAATGCTGGTATAGGTATGCTGATCATGTTTATGATTGGCTATCTAAAGTTGCACGTCATACAGGCAAAAAACATTACAAAACGTTACACAGAGACGGCTCACGTAGTAGGAGCTGAAAAATAAATAAAAAGATTTGTGCTGTAATGTGTAATGTTGTAAATTTTTTTTGTTTTATGAAATTGGTATCAATAAAAGTATTGTTCATGAACCGGTATGGAAATCACGGTATTGGTATCGTTACCGGTATCAACATTTTGTAAACGATACCCATCCCTAGTAGTATAAAGCTGTTAAAACATAATAAAATATAGATCATACAGTGGTGATGATTGGTACTCTGTATCGGCCCATACACAAGTTCAGGTATTGGAATCGGTATTGGGAAGCAAAAATTTGTATCAGACCATCTCTACTATCGCTAGGGTTTGGTACCGAGACCCGGTGCTAATACGTAACTGGTGCCTTAAAGGAACACGCCGACTTATTGGGAATTTATCTTATTCACCGTAACCCCCAGAGTTAGACAAGTCGATACACACCCTTCTCATCTCAGTGCGTGCTGTAATGCTGTCTGACTGCTCCAGCGGCATCAGGCCAGCACAGAACATGCAGGTGAATGGTTCCAGAAATCCTACTGCTCCGAATAAGTGACAAAATAACACCAACATGTTCCTATTTACATGTTGTGATTTGTAGAGTCACAGCGTGTACAAAAAACAACGTAACATGAGACACAGCCATCTTTACTTGTTGGGGACTATTTATAGCGGCGGATTAATCCACATTTAGTGCTTGACTGAATATTTTCTAGGGCAATTATTGCCTTCATTTGCTGAAATTCCCATGAGAAAACGTCTGAATCGTGTCCTGTACGACTTGAAGGGGCCAAAATGAGAAGACTAATATTTTTCAATGAAATAATAAACTGTACAAAATTGCTTCTGGATGAAATGTAAAGATTATATTCAGGTGTAACCAGAACCAAAGAAAGTCGGGGACCCCCCAACCCCCTTTCTAGTGTAGTTTACTAAAGTATATGAAATTAATAGATGTATTCATATAAAACAATAGAGACTGACTGACAACCTGGTTCAACTTTGACCTCCCCCACCTACCGTGGTTGTGCTCACACAGTTTTCCTGTGCAATAAGGGACCCACATTTCAGGGGGCTTACTTTTGGCACAATGTACAATGCTATCATAACTGTTAGAAATGATCACCTAACTAAATATATCTGTATCAGTGTCTCTGTGTCCACCAAGAGCCTGGGTCTGTCCCAGGTTTCTACCTGTAAAAAGTAGCGCTGCACAATATATCATTTTTTGTTATCATCGCAATATCAACTGGCGAAATATATGTATCGAAAGGCTGGGACGTATTGCGAGAGACACTCAGAGATTTTTGTGTGTCTTTGTTGAAGAACTGCACATTGTTTATTACAAAGTGTAACGGTCATTCTTTTTTAGTGGTGCCTGTTATTGTCAATTCAATGTTTAATAAAAGAATGTTAGAAAGGATTTCCTTTCGTGTGTTTTAAGTTCAACAAGCAATGTGTTTTGTATTTTAGCAGAATACTGAAAGCAGCAGAAAGGCAGAACTGAGTACACTTTAATATCTGTTAATTTATCGCAAGTAATATCGTTATCGAGATATTCAACAACGTTATCGCGTATCGCATATATTCCCTAGTAAAAAGGAAGTTTTTCCTCGCCACTGTCGCACCACATTCTTTTTGTTCAAGATATTTTTTTGGCCATTTTAGGCCTTTATTTGACAGGACAGTTGAAGACATGAAAGGGGAGAGAGAGGGGGAAATGACATGCAGCAAAGGGCCGCAGGTCGGAGTCGAACCCGGGCCCACTGCATCGACTAGTGAACCTCTATATATGGGCGCCCACTCTACCAACTGAGCTATCTGGGCGCCCACTGTCGCACCACATTCTTGCTCGTAGGAAATTGTTGGGTCTTTGTAAATTATAGTATAGAGTGAGGTCTAGACTTACTCTATCTGTAAAGTGTCCTGAGATAACTACATAAAATTGAATTGAATGAACTATGAAAATAACTTGGGACTTTACAGACCTTCTTCATGGCAGACATTTGACATGTCATAGTAGGAAAAGCACAGGTGTGTTCAAAACCATTACTGATGGCTGCATTCCACTTAGGAGAGGCCCTGGTATTAAACCATTACTGATGGCTGCATTCCACTTAGGAGAGGCCCTGGTATTAAACCATTAATGATGGCTGCATTCCACTTAGGAGAGGTCCTGGTATTGTTCATGCTGACTCACTGAAATATCTTACTGGGACACTTGATGGAATTGAGCCATCGTTAAGGTTATCAGTTTCAGCTGTGCTTTTCCTACTATGACAAGTCAACATGTCTGCTGTGGAAAAGGTCTATAGGTTGGCTAACCAAAAGACAGTGGAAGTTCTGGAACATGCTTAATATAATTCAATTAAAAATGTTCAAAGCTACGGCGGGCTGGTCTCATTTCAGTGGTGCCAGCCTTTCTGCTTTCTATGAGTTATGACCGTATTTTGAGGCAATACAAATTCTTTAGTGGCGAACTGTATTGTTTGATCATGTTGAGCTTCTTGCTGGCCAGTTATGTTTGTCTTTGTGTGGTTTGCTAAACCCCATTCCAGTGACTTTTCCATTACCTACACAAGTCACGCTATCATCATTCTTAGAACTGGTGAAACAGCTTAGTCCTCTAACCACAAACAAAAACTATAATCTTGCCAAACCGCAGTGTTATAATGTAACACGGTACAAATACTTCACTACTGTGCTTAAGTAGAATTTTTACGTATCTGTACTTTACTTCGTCATTTATATTTCCGGAAACTTTTACTTTTACTCCACTACATTTCCCCTCAGCGTCTTCGTTACTACAAAATAAAATCGAAGTTTGGCGAATCATTGCTCATAAATTGCCAAGATAATGCTTGCTCCATTCCAGTTGGTGACGTGATGCCAGTGGCAACAAAACAAACCAAACCATAGGTCAAAACTGAAGAAGAAGAAGAAGAAGAAGAAGAAAACTAGTGCAAATAAATAGGTCTAGTGGTGAATATACTGGTGTTAATGGAAGAAAGTGCCAAAAACGTTGAAATAAGCAAAAAGAAAACAAGCATAACGTGTGGAAAAAGC
This sequence comes from Perca schrenkii, assembly GCA_025617405.1. Classification (NCBI taxonomy): domain Eukaryota; kingdom Metazoa; phylum Chordata; class Actinopteri; order Perciformes; family Percidae; genus Perca; species Perca schrenkii. Next base: position 2,766,733 of record CM046804.1, read on the forward strand.
AACATAAACGTAAAAACAGTGTCCTAAAAGAGTATTCATTTTGACCCGGGAGGACAACACAAGGGTTAAGTACTGTAAACATCAGATACTTTAAGACTTTTACTCAAGTAATATTCTAAAAGGAGACTTTAACTTCTACCAAAGTAATTTTCTGGTAAGATACTAGTACTTTTACTCAAGTATTGCTTTCGACACACACAGAGAGCCGTCCTAGAAACGGGGGGAAGAAACGGTCCCAGGCCAGTCTGCTGTGTTGGGATGAAACGGGTTTGCTTTGACATGTGCAGGCCTTGATCTAGAAACACAGGGTTCCCAGGTCTGACGGTGTAGAGATGGGACGTGCAAATGTCGTTTATCGGTGTTTTAAGCCCCCAACGTCTCCTTCCAGGTAACGCTGCCTGGAAGGCACTAGGATTAGGCAATGGTTAGGGTTAGGGTTAGGTGCCTTGAAGTTAACGATCGCAGCGCTGCCTGGAAGGAGACGTGGGGGGCTTTAAACACCCTTGAGCGCAAATGTCCAGGTCTCACAAAGAGAGTCTGTTGTTCAGTACTGATCGGTAACGAAATTACACCCAGTCCTGTTTTGTTGTTGGGATTAAGTGATATAACTCCACTGACACCGCATACTTTACAGCAATTACTGACCACAATGTTTTATATTTAGCCGAGAATTTGGATCTGGAAAAACTCTGGAGTCTTAGATCAGAGAGTTTCCAGGAAAGACAAACGCACAATAAACACTAGTTTGTCTGATGTTTTCCAGATCGTGGGTTTGTCACGTCAACGGAGAGCGAGAAAATCTTCATGAAGAGATTCAAGGAGATCCTGAAGGAGAATGAGTTTGACGTGTAAGTTCCTCGCCCTGTTTCACGACAAATTCTGTCTGGAAGTCATTGTTGGACAGCTGTCCTGGGAAGACCAGAGAGTCACTGGCAGGCAGCTGGGGCTCATGGAAGAGAGAAACCTAAGAAGCACAAGATGCTTCCAGTCACATAAGTAACCCACAGACCAAATTCCTCTCAGATTCTTTGTATTGAGCTGTAATGAAGCCGTTGCATGTCCTCAGTTTCCCTGTGCCTCTCAGCTTCATGTCATGTGTCTTTGTCCGCCTCCTTTCCTCTCGGGCCAGAGAGAGAGGGAGGGAGAGACAGCAGGGGTTGGAGGACATGGGGAGGAGGGAGGGAGAAAGTGAAGTCAGACCAGATGTAGCGAGGGGGTGGAGGCAGAACGTCTGTAGTGCAGAGAAAGGGGGAAGGAGAGAGTGAAATCCTACACATATCTTCCCTCCCATTCCCACCATGTACTGTACAGGCGGAAAGTATTTCCTGTTATAAATAAAAGTACATTTGACTCGGCAGACGTGCATCAGATCCAGATGGCTTGTATTCACCAACCTCTGATATCAGACAGGAACGGGGGGGGGGGAGCAATGTGGCGTGGGAACAGACACACTCACACTCTCACTCCCAGAGAGCTCGCTGGCGGCTCTCGACTCTCTCCCTGCCTGACTGTCTCAGGCTACATTTCCACTGCTACGTTTTTTTGGTTTTCAAGCTGAGCTTTGAGCCAAAAGCGCTCTCCGTACATCCAATTGTTTTTAGCTCCAATAAAAGAACTAATCTCCGTTTAAACTAAAACGCCCAAACCGTACATCTCATCAACATTCTTGTATGCACTGGGCATGCGCATGCCTGGGGTTAACAGGACGCAGCATGTATATTCTGTTGTGAAAATGTTTGTTTAAAGCACTTGAATAAGAAATTTGTGTTGTTTAATTTAAATTGGTCTAAAGGTAATGGCAAATTATAGTGTGATTAAAACTCACTATTTACATTATATTATAGTACTTGATTTACAGCTGATATGTGAAAAGGTACACAACCTTATTTGTTTTACCGTCACAGGAAGTTTTATTTTGAAGTAGCTACACAAACTATATACTCCGTAGAGGTGTGAATCTTCACTGATCTCCTGAGTCGATTACGATTATCATGTCAGCGATTAAAGCCATGTAGGATATTTAATTCAGAGCTTTTCAAGCTTCAAAAACCAAACATTCTGCAGTGCTCTAATACTAAATAAATTGGATACAAAAAACTACAGCACTGAGCACATGGCACTTCCTGAATGTGCAGAAATGTTGTTAGGCCTACATTAAATTGTAAACCGAAAATAAATAGATTATGAGCCTGCCGATTATCGATGCAGCATCGTCCATGTCCACGATTCGATGCATCAATTATTTGATTCATTTCAACACCTCTAATACTCTGCCTGTTGCTGGCAGTTGTCATGGTAACGTTAGTAGCTTAGTCTCAGCGAATGATATTCTTGATCAAATACTTAGGGGTTGACAAATTGGTGCTTTAACAAAATATCTTCACACTTAGATTTTCAGATAAATAATAATCAGTCATGTGGACGTAATGTCTAAGTGGGGAAAAGACAGATTGGTAAGTTCAGAAAAGTACATCATCTGTAATGCAGCCTTTAAAACCAGGAAAAGACACCACTTATGCCATATTACAATATCCAAAATCTAAGATGATATCTAGTCTCATATCACGATATCGATATAATATCGATATATTGCCCAGCTCTAGTCGTGACCCAATCAGAGGGCGAAACGTTGGCGTCGGTGTTGCCAAAGGTCTCCGTTTGCGGCCGTAGAGACTGCAACACAACCCCGCAGATTCCAAACCAGAACGGGTCAGAAGTGTTTCCAAATGTCTCCGGTTTAGAGGCTCGGAAACGCCAGAGCAGGGGGAATGAGAGGGGGAAACTCCAGAGCAGGGGGGAACGTAGCCATCGATATTTATTTTTAAACCAAAAGGTAGCAGTGTAAATGTAGCCTCAGTCCCTCTCTCTGTTAATGCTCGCTCCCAGCCTGGCACTCCATTCCGTTGGCTGTCCCTTTCTATCACGCATTGCTACTGTTGTTGCTGTATTCTCAAGGTCTCACTTGGCACTGCAGGCTTCGCTGGAAATGTTTTTTATCTTGCTTTAGTATTCAGTCCAACGCTCTGTCACACAAACGCTCCAAATCTCTTAACCCTTTACTGCATGGAATACACTCTAACACATGTTTCTGTTAAATTACAGTAAACAGCTGGCAGTGACAGTCACCAGCATGAAACTGTTCATTTACAGTGCTGTAATCTCAAACAGTTTATTACTGTAAAACTATTACAGTACTTGCTTAAGCTTGACAGTATAATACAGTATATAATACAGTAATACTGCCAGCTGTTTGTTTGCCATGATACTGTTAAATTAATGTTCCTACTGTAATCTCTATAAAGTGTACTGTAAAATGTATTAAACTAATGTAGAATATGATATTAACAGTATAACACTGCTAGGAGCTAATGATTTAAACATTTTACATTTCCAAATTAAAACCTCTGAAAATTGTGTGTATATACGGTGTATATATATCACACATAACAACTATAGCTCCTCATTTCATTCATCAGAAACATTTCATCAGATATAACGACATGTAAAAATGGTTTCTGTTACCTCAGTGCAATGATGTGTCTTAGAAGGGTAGCTCTTCCTTTTCCTCCTCCTTGTATTTCTCCCTGCTCAGGACCATCATTCATTCACATTAAAGCAGAGCCAGTGAAGGCAGCGAGGAGGGGGGGGGGTGTGTGGCTTGCTAGCTTATGTGTTAATCGCTGCAGTAATCTCCCGACGCCTGCCAGGCTCGCTCCCTCGTCGCCTCTAAAGTCGTTAGCTAGCAGACTAATTAAGAGACAGCCAGACAGTGGCACGTGAGCGCTGACTCTCTGGAGCCCTTTCCTCAGACGGCCCGGCAGAATGACAATGAGACTGCAGTAAAATCTCTCTTCCTAACCTCAGACACACACGCTGAAAGATAAAACCCTATTGATTTCATGTGTTTACAGCCATGGTTTCATCATTTAACATGCTGGCATTACTTGCACACATTATTTAACCCTCCTGTTGTCCTCAGGTCAAATTTGACCCATTTTCAAAAAGTTTCTGTATCAGAAATTTGAGTTTTCTTTCAACCAAATAAAAAAAAAAAGTGACAAATGTCAAAAGATGCCCTAACAGTTTGGGAAAAAAGGTTTTAATTTTAAATTTTGAAAGAAAAACAAAAAGTTGCTTGGTCAACGAGAAGACATCGCGAGGGTTAAGTGCATCGGGAGCAGAAAAATGTCAGAAAAAAAATCTTCAAAAACGCGGGGAAAAACCCCCACAAAAACGTCAAAAGGCGCAGAAAAAACTCGACAAACAGCTTGAATGTATCCTGCAGCTACAGTTGACCATGCATTCCTCCAGTCACCGGAGCAATGGTGGGTTCAATCCATAGCCTGAGGGCACTTCATATTCAGTTCCAACATCTAACCTCTCTGGCGCAATGCTCTGCTGTTTAGTCAGATGTGAAGAACCTTCTTCCACACAGGGTTCAGATTAGAGTGCGGATCGGGCCGCGATGTTTTATCCGAGCCCGACCCGCGTCCGACAGAGCAGCAACTGAACCCGACCCGAGCCTGACAGGCATTAAGATATTTCTAGCCCGACGCAGTTAAACTCTCTTTTTTTTTTTTCTCATACTAATGACACACGTTTGGGCAACAAGTGCACGTTAACACAGGCGCACACCTACATAATAAGCGGTTTTAAATTTAAAAATGTTCAATGCCTTATCGCACTGATGTGACCGACCCGAACCCAAACACCATTTCTAAATATCTGTCTGAACACGGGCCTGACGGGTACGGGTCCCGACGGGCTCGGTTTGGGTATCCATCCTCTAGTTCAGGGGTCTCATTTATAAAACTGTGCGTAGGATGCTTACTATAAGTGTAGTACGCCCAAAAGCCCAAATTGGCGTACGCCGAAAAAAAGTCAGATTTATAAAACCGTGCGTAAGCACACCTGTAAGCAATGTTCCCTTTATAAATCACAGATTGACTACAAGTGTGCGTACGTGGATCAGCCTCTTATCCTGCCCTGTACACGCCCATTTTTAACCATAAATAGTCAATGTAAAGCACCTCGTGAATGCTGATCAGTATGTTAATGACCCTGGCAGTTGTTCTTCGTTACACCGAAACATGCCGAATCATGACGACTGGCGGAGAAAACAAACAAACCTTTAAAAAACCTCTCAGATGCTCGGGAATTGCCGCCAATTGAATTATAATTTCGGCCTGTTGTCGCACAGCGTATGGAAACCGGATCTATAGACTACCTTTATTAATAAAATCTTCCAAATCAGCAGGCATTACGGCACTCGGGGACAGCTTCGATATACCAGAAGTATATAATAAGATTTAACAGAACTATATATTATATCCAAACAAGCCTTAGTGATGAAGTTGAAGATTATATATAATATTTATGTAAAAAAACACTTGGCTGTCAGCCATTTCCCTCTGGAAACAGCCGGTTTCACCCAGAGTGGCGAGGACCTGTATTTGGACCGGGATGGCACGGTTCCGGCGCGTTGCCCTCTCTACTGGACCCAATTCAGTGCATAGATCCAAGAGTGCAGCTATATTACTATTACAGCTACATTAGGGAATTTAAATCGGCATATGAGCCAGTCATCGTCGTGGTCCCTGAAGTCTCTTTTTCTCCTGATTCTTCCATTCCTGTCCTCCTGCAGGGCCAGCAGTGCCATCATGCAGCATTACGCACGGGTTCACCGCAGGATTTATATGTTTAGTCTACAACAATTTGTGATTGTTAACACCTTGCTAAAATCACAGCATCAAATAGTGGTATCCCCCACCCCGAGATACAATTTGAAATCGAAATGTAATAGGCAAACACCCTTTTCTTCATGCAGGGTTTGTTATAAACAGTATTACATTTTAGACCGATAACAACGACATAGAGCGTAACGATTGCGCGAGAGCTTAACGGCTGTATTTCCAGACTTTGACATTTGATGATATATGCACAGTTTTAAAGATAGATATTTAGTTATTTACACTGTGTTCTGCAGTTATCTAATGGTAGGGTATTTGATGATATCCTGTATTCCATGGAGTCGGGCCATCTCCTCCTCCTGCGCTCCGTAGCGGACAATGTGACGGCGAGACAGCGCCGATTAAATATTAAGAACACATTTTTATTTAAGATTTCAGTTTATGGAACGGTTATCACTGAGTACAAGCGCAAATGACACTGCTGGATTTAATCTTCATGGTAACGTGGATGATATGGAGTGAAAAAATGTGCGAGGCATCAATATTTGTATTTTTTCTACTCTTATAGTTATTCCCATTTACTTTTTGCAGTCTGACTTCAGTTCACCACCTCACCATCTGCGTCGCCAATTCCTATTTTGTCTCCATAATGTGCGTACGCATGGGTCAGAGTTTGCGTGGAGGACCGCACATTCTCCCGTCAAGTTTGTTTTTTATAAATCACAACCTTTGCGTGGGAAGTGGCGTACGCACGTTTTCAGCCCCGTTTTGTGCGTACGCCACGTTTATAAATGAGACCCCAGATCAGTTCAGGAGTAGCACCTCAAATGGAACTTCTTTATAACCTTTTCTTGTGAAATTGGTTCTACTTGTGAGCGGTGGCCGCCTGCCTGGTCTACATTTCACTATTTCCGAGTCACTAAGTGGTGAGTTGCTAGGCGCTGCAGTAGTGCAGCATGGATAGGGAGCCTGTAGCTGGGAGCGATCTGGAGGGATACAAAGCCCGAGTGTTGGCTGCCTGCCGGTCTGTTTTCCATTCATATTCCCTCTCCAGCACACAGACACACACCACTTAGCTGCACACACTTTAATACGCTCTCTCACACTCACACACACACACACACACACACACACACACACACACACTTTGTACACATTCACACAGAGTAAACGGAGCACTTCCCCTGATTAAGACCCACAGTAAAGAGATACTAAAAAAACATGACTGCATGGGGGCAGACCCCAGAAGGTCCTCTGCTTTTTGATTCAGGTAACACCACTGATGCTCATGTCTTGCATGTGTTTGACCTGTCTGCTTGTTTTCAGTATATGCTTAACTTAAACTGGGGTCTTAGCTTAATTACCGTTAGAGCACTGGTATGTATTTTCTAACTGTTAATCAAAGTTTTTGTTTTCTGTGTTGCAATAAATAGTCGCGTTTGTTCCCGGAATCCTCGAGCCCGAGGACCTCCTCAAAGAACGTATGCAAACGAAAGATAAAATGTAAGTATAGAAGGAAACGTTCATTTCTGTCTTCCTCTGCTCAGGACACAAGGTTCGTGTGTTAGCGAGAGGGAGGACCAAGAGGATCTTCTCGGTGATTTGACTCTCCATTCTGACCCCCTGACCCCTGAGGGACTGCCGTGTACCCCCGCTAATGCTGTGGAGGTGCACAGGCACTCGCAGCCAGGTGATGACAAACCTCCTGTACTACTGGGGATGCTAGAAACCTGTGCTAATAAAATGCTGAAATAGAGTTTACCAAGACAATCGCACACAAAGAGCAATATGGCAGGAATCAAAGTGAAGTGAAATGTTTCTTCTTCAACCTTAGGTCTGTCCTGGAGCTGTTGATTGTATCAATCAGTATTTGTTTACAGCCTTTCCATTGAACTTATTACCTTTGTAATCTATATTTTCTTGTTACAGAATTAGAGAATATTGCTTAATATATCAATGTACATTACGATATCATTGATATCTGAAGCAATCATTAGTGTTCATTCGCTTAGTTTTGTGTTAGATCACAAAACGTGTGGTGTTTTTGAAAAGGGTCTGTCTGTCTGTCTGTCTGGACCTCTCTCTTTAGATTATCTCAATCCAGGTCTGCCTGACGTATAAAGTGTGGCGTTTTAGTGATGCTAACAGTCCTCTTGTCTCTCAGACTCTGTGAGGAGCAGTGTTAAAGTCCCCGAGGAGGCTGTCGTTGATGAGGAGGCCATCCTGAGTCTCCTGGAAAACAGCCAGACCTTCCTCCCACTCTCCCAGACATCCAACCACTCGCCCCTGTTAGGTACGAGAGCCACACACAGCTCCGACACACTCACTCTCGTATCCCTTTTAGTGTTTAAACATTTATTTTAAACTAGTCTCGCTTTGCCAGACCTTCCTCCACAGCGCTGCCGAGGAGGGTCTGGCTAGTCCACACAGCATTTCCCGGGATGGGAGAAAAACGTACTCTGGTTTAGTGGCATTTCTTTAAACCAATCACAATAGTCTTGGGCGGCGTTCAGCGGCGCACAGAGCAACGGTGACGCAAAAATAGCCTTGGGAAGGAACTTGTACTTGGTGCAACGTGTGTACGTTCAAAAGTAGTTTTAGTCATGCCACAGAAAACTCAGATTGGACAGATAGTCTACTGATAGTCCTTACCCTGCAGAGATCTGAGGAGCAGTTAACCATAGTCCTCACAAATCCACCAGAGTTTAGAACGCCAACACAATGAAAGAGGAAGGTGACGGACATCCGGCCGAAAATTAGAGACATCCGGTGGAATTTATTAATTGATAACTTACATTTATGTAAAGCCCTCTCATGTCATTAATTGGCTTATTTGTTGTTCATTATTCTGTTTTTATATTTTCTCAAATGTTCACTTTTCATGATTTATCTCACTGTTTTCTTTCTCATCACACTGTCTCTCATGTCTCATTCTATCAACAGCCTTTTTATTTCTTGCATGGCATCTTAAATGTAGTTATTTTACTTCTTGAATCAAATCACAATATAATCAGTAATTTTAGTAGCAAAATAGAGACTGCAATGTTATGATACAGCATTTTTTGTCAACTAAATTTATCATTAAATTACTCTGTGTAAGCATTTTCTCGGGGGTGTTTGAAGGAAATGTAGTAAATGCACTGAAAGTGAACTGAACCAAATGCTACGTTACAGTTATTAAGAGCCATGGATCCAGTCAATAACAGTGCATTGTTATTTGCACACTGTACTACACAGGACCTTAATGAATGTTGTGTTTCTTCAACCGCATGCTTACAGCCAGGGGAAAAGGCTGCAGATATGAGATGTGATACTTGTTAAGTGATTCCAATGAATTCATTAACCAATAACTCAGTCGATTGGGAACATATACAAGTCATACACATATTGCTAGAACTAACGCCAGTGGTATGTCCATTAAGAAACTAGAAATCATATAAAAAAATGTATAACTTTCTCAACTTAACTTGACTCATATCTATCATGTTTAGACGTTTTCTTTATTACAAAAAAGTTATTCAGGTGCATCCATGGTTACAGACTGCCAATAGCAAATGCAACATGCCTTTTCATATGCTGCGTTCCAGACACAATTTTTAGCCCGTAAGTTACGACTTCAAGTCACGACTCACGACTTGGTGGCATTCCAGGCGAAGTCACGACAAACCTCTAGCTAGCGTTAGCTTGCGTCTACCTAACGTTGACGTTAGCGAGCGCTAGCTGATACTAGCGATTTCTAGTCGGCGACATATTTTGGGCTTCATTTAATAAACATAACCTGTAGTAGTACACAATCGTATGTGTATTGTTTTGATTACAATGTGCGGAATTACTTTACGTTGCCTGTTTGTCTATTTATTTCTATTTCTCAGCGTTAATCACCGGCGTCTGTACAGCATCAACAGGTGTCGCCATTGTTGTTTTCTGTGTGTGACGTCAAAAACTGTAACTGGGAGTACAACCATCTGGTACCAGTTCACGGGGAGTAAGTTACAGGGTTGACCGCCGTTCCAAATACTTTCCCCGTTAGAAGGTTGTGAAAACACGGGTTACAGGCTGCCTGGAACTCAGCAATAGATTCACCAAAATGTAAAGAAACAACAGTGTCAAGGTGAAGCCCACACCTCACCCCCTACTGAGTCCACGGCAACTTTGTACTTTTGACATCACTAAACTGAGATTGTCCCACCGGCATGTTCGTATGTCTTTGGAACACATTTACACACACATTGACACATTTCTTCACATTCAGATATTTGTGGTGTGTTGACAAATTGTGGATAAACATATCCCCAATTGACAAATTGATAACGTTTCTCAATAGCTCAGCTCATCCTGAGAATATCAACAAAACAAACAAAATGAGATACAAAAAGTCTTCATAGCCTTGATTTAATTAGGGCTGCACGATATGAGGAGCATATCTAATTGTGATTATTTTGGCTGATATTGCGACTGCGATGGGATTCACGACATTGGGAAGGAAGGATCATTTTTCTTTCAGGAATCTCATTTTCATTGAAACTCATAAAAAAATATTTAAAAATTTTTTTGCAAGGATGTGTACCAAACAAAGATGTTTTCTTTAGTCTGTAGGATAGGATTTGTAGGCCGGGACATCTCTGCAGCACCACAATACTTCATTCAGAATGGTTTGACACATATTTTGCCTTTAACAAATATTAGATTAGATTCAACTTTATTGTCCTTGTGCAGACTAAAAGTACAAAGACAACGAAATGCAGTTTGCGTCCAACCAGAAGTGCAAAAAAAGCATAAAAGTGCAATGTGATATACAAAGTAAGAGCAGAATAAATATGGCTGTAATATGAACAATGTATGAACAACATTTACAGATATGTGCATATGTGTCCCTAGATTAAATTGATTGATTTGGGCAAGATTAAAGTTGTTGCTTGCAGCCACGTGATGTAATCTCCTTTTTAAATGCTGTGCTTCTGTTGTCCATGCAGACAGCAGCCAAGACCAGGCCATCATTGATTTGCTGGCAGGACTGGAGAGCGATGGTTTCTGCAGGACCCCCGTCAGGCAGAACTCCCAGTCCCAGTCCCTTCCTGGTGCCGGGAGCTACCACTGCAACAGTGATGAGGAGGAGGCCGGGCCCGAGCTGGACAAGGTAGAGGCCGAGCTCAGCGTGCTAATGTCACAGCGGTGGGACAACCAGCCTCCTGAGAACTCGCCCTCACCAAGGCAAGCTTGTCTCTTTTGTATTTTTTATTTATTTTATTTTAGCACAACTGTGTAGATGACATGGCTACGGAAGAGGATTAGGGCCACGTGTGAACATTTTATTTCAGTTGAGTTTAAACTCAGAATTCTGAGATTAAAGTCAGAAGAAAAAAATAATAATTCTGATTTAAAATGTTCTCATGTGACCCTATCTTCTTCCGTACAAGACTTACATCAGAACAATATCTGTTTTATTTTCTCTGCTGTCCATTTTTCTTTTTCAAACATAAAGACAACAGGAACTTAATACAGTTTGGGAGAGGTAAGTTATAGAGAGCAGATTGTTTGTCTCTGTTTTATTTAAGTAAAATCGACTAAAATTTAGTTTTATAGAACAATCAGCTAGGTGTTCATTTAATACACATTTTGTCCCCCTTTTGCAGTGTTATCTGAATCAGAAACCGCTCAATTTAATAACAAATGTAGGCAAAATATAAGCATTACAAATGGAACGCAAAGGAGTGTTTAAAGTGCTAAAACCTGCCTCCATGATGTGTGCAGATGAGACTAGAGCTGGATATCAAACCGATGGTCAAGACTGAAAGCTGCCATTGAATGTCTGGTCACATTTACAATCCTGTTTACTTATTCGGTGATCAGAAAGGTTTTCATTTGACTACCAATTTTGTCAATCTGATACTTTATTTTGGCAACGTTCTTGTACGGCTGCTCGTAATTACACATTGGAGAGATTTGGTTTCTAATGGTAAATGTATATTTTTGAAAATATTGACAGCAACAACTTTAACACAAAGCAAGATGAAAAATATGGACCTGCAGATTTCTGCAGACAGAAACCTGCATGTCAAACTGATATGGCAGTATCCTATAAACACAAATTATTTAGGCGAATCATTGGTAAAAAAAAAAATATATAATTCAAAATTATCCATTCTAGGGAAAAGAATCGATTTTACAAAAGTCACGATACATACGGTTTTCGATTATTTTTTTCCCCCACCCCTTATTCTTATAGTGAATAAACCGGGGTGATTAACATTGAGTCTCTGCCCAGTTTAGGAAAGAGTAATGGAAGTACCAAGCAATGCAAACTGTGCGATCGTGCACGAGCCAGCAGCCGCTCAGCCGTCAGATGAAGGTTGTCCACGGTGAGCGGTGCCTGTGCGCTGTTTAATCCGTGTTCCCGTCATCCCTGTGTGTGCAGGCCGGGTGTGAAGGAGCCCGAGGACTGCTCCAGTGACGAGCAGCAGGAGTCCTCTGACGAAGACATGGAGTGGAGCGGGAATAACTCTCTGTTCGCCAACCTGTCCATCCCCCAGCTTGACGGGGCCGCAGACGAGAGCAGCGGTGAGTCATCGCATGCTGAGACGGCACTTAAATGTCAGTTTGACATTCTGACACTCTGACGCTTATTTTACATCTCCAGCTGATGTAAAAGCAAAGATAGCAGAGAACACATCTGACAGCAGCGATCAATAACGGTCTCAGTTGACACCCGGTTTTGGCTGTACGATCTAATTTCATTATGTGGAAGCTGGGATTCAACACAGTGCAAGACACGGGGATGTGTATTTGATAGGGCTGTACCAAACACCATTTTTTAAGCTTCGAAGTTTCAATGTTCAATATTCAACAGCGAATATTCAAAGCTTGGCGGGGGCGGGGTTGGGGTCAAAATATTTGAGAAAGGCGAAGCACTGCTACTTGGACGGAGTGATTAGCTTAACACTTGAAAAGCACCGTTGTTACTCTCTGCTCCTCACCGCGGGGCTTCCCAGGTTCTGCGAGCAAATCACACCGCAAAAGTAGCAGAAGTAGCCGTGCTTCGCCTTCTGAGAATATAGTTCCCAGTATGTATACGGTAAAAGATGGCTGTGTCTCATGTGACCTTGTTATTTGTACACGCTGTGACTATACAAATCCCAACATGTTAATAGGAAAATGTTGGCGTTATTTTGTCACTTATTGGGAGCAGTAGGCTAGATGGAGCCGGTTACCTCCAGGATCTGTGCTAAGCTAGGCTAGATGGAGCCGGTTACCTCCAGGATCTGTGCTAAGCTAGGCTAGATGGAGCCGGTTACCTCTAGGATCTGTGCTAAGCTAGGCTAGCGGTGGGTGCGTCAGACAGAGTTAGGACACACACAGAGATGAGAAGGGTATGTATGGACTTATCTAACTACGGGATACGGTGAATAAGACAAAGTCCCAATAAGTCGGCGTGTTCCTTTAATACAACTAGAGCTGTCTTTGAACAGCAGCCAATGAGGTGCAAGCTGCCTTAACACCTAACACTTAAGATGAGAGAGATAAAGGACAAGAATATAAAACATCCTCTGCTTTAAATGTCAGACCTGGGAACAGACGGAGGAAATGGTCTGCAGTCTAATTAGTACCACTGGAGCCAGTTTCTAATTACAGCAGATTTTCTGGGGCTGTATTTACAAAGGCTCTTATCCCATGCTAGTTGACTAAAAAGAGGAATAAAAAAAATCATCTCTTCGAAATTGATATTAATGCCTTAATTAAAAAAATTAGAAAAAATCCAACCTTTTAAGGACACCAATTTTCTTTGTGAATGAATAATGTATCGTAAATAAATTAATGTTCTTCCTTAAAATACAGGGGGCATAAGTAAGTACACCCCTATGTTAAATTCCCATAGAGACAGGCAGATGTTTATTTTTAAAGGCCAGTTATTTCATGGATCCAGGATACTATGCATCCTGATAAAGTTCCTTTGGCCTTTGGGATTAAATTTTTTTTATTTCTCTTTTTAGTCAACTTTATCATAAACTTATGATAACCACTGTAGTTGGAGATTCATTAATGTGACTTTATGAATTGTCTGAAGAGCATCTTTGGTTTGATGATTGATTGTGTCAGACTGCTGAGGCTGAGGTCATCAGCACTGCAAACTGTATTGTTCCAGTGTCCAAGTAGCATAGAATTGTGCAAGCCTTCATCTCCGGTGTTAATGGATTAGTTTGATTTGTTAGTGAGCTGACTGCAACCTTATTGAATGGCCGCTGTCAAAGTAGAGCATGGTTTTCAAATTTCTTACTCACTGAAACACATTACCTGGAGCACATTACAGACTGTTATTAGGACTGCAACTACAGTCTTCGAGTCCTTTTGACCTCTAAATTCTCTGTCCGAGGAGCTACTTTTTTTGCTACAATGTTTTCTTTTAAAACAAAAACTAAGGAGCCTTACTGACACCTCAAATATTTTCTTTAATTATTAATAAATCTAAAGTTTTTAAAAGATCATTTAATCTTGATTTGAAGAGAAATACGTAATTGTTTACAAATTAGAGATTTCACATGCCTCTTCTGTTGTATCCATAGATTCATCCTTAACGGACAGTGGCTCCAGGACCCAGTCTTCTCTCATAGTCACAGAAAAGATGCTCGGGAAAAAAAATCCCTTCTCCGCGGAGACGGTTCACCTGGAGCCACCTTCTCCAGCGAAGATCCTTCTTGAGTGCAAGCACCCTGAGCACAGACCAGTTAATGTGCTTGACACGGAGAAACCACTCGACATGCACTTTCAATCAAAAAGCAGCCAGGACAGTTCAACAGGGTTCAAGTTTAATAAAGAAATCCCCTACATCCCGCCAGTCAAACATCCCATCCCCTGCAAGTTACCCAGTCACCCTGAGGTGTCTCCCGTCTGCGTAGACAAACAAGACATACGACCCATGTACACCTATGACCAGAAAACCTCCATAGCTTTGGATAAGACAGACCTAGAAAGTTTCCCATTTGGTAACGGAAAGGTAACCAAAAACGGGAAGTACAGCAGCATAAAGAATGTAGAAACAAACTGTCTGTCCATTCTTCAGAATCACAGGACTTTCTCTCTCTGTTACTCAGAGCTGAGAAACTGCACAGCTAAGACAGAGCTGGAGCTGAGCCAGAAGGACTGTAAAAGCCCCATCCTGAGGAACATCTCCTCAGCCCCGTCACCCATGGTAGAGAATGAGTTTCTTGATCCTCAGCAGGAAGAAATGGGCCAGGACAGTGAGGAGGGAGATGTTGGTGAACTCAAAATCAGGTACGAGGACTATCAGGAAAATAAGACTGACAGGACAATAGTGGCCCAGCAGGAAGCACATTACAAGTTCTTCCCCAGTGTCATCCTCTCCAACTGCCTGAGTAGGAAGAAAGCTGGGAGCAAAAAGCTGGCTGATCCCTGCAGCAAGCTTGAACAGGCCCAGCCTCGTAGATCTAGGCTAAAAGTGTGTAAAAAAAGGTTGGGAATGGCAGAGCAGAGAAACAAATTAAACACAGTTGAAAGCTCCACCTCTGACAGCCAGGTTTGCACCGGCCTCACCTCAACCACATCTGCTTGTCCAGTGACATCAGACACAGAGATGCCAGCTTTGGAGGATAAGTTAATAAAAGAGTCTGAGCCAATTCAAGATGGGCCAATAAAAGAGGGGGAGCCAATCACAGAGAAGGAGCCAGAAAGTGAGGAGAGGTCTGTAAATGAACAGACAGAACCACTTTCAGAGCCCCCGGCCACCTCCGCTGCCATTTTTTCTGAAGGAGCTAAAGACTCCGCAGAGGAAAGGTTAAGCCCATTACACGATTTATCAGCTAAAGTCACCTGTACTAAACCTTCAGCACTGCCTGGTAGTAAATACACCCTGAGGGCCAAACGGAAGATGATCTATGACAGCGAGGATGGAGAATACTTAGGTGTCACTCATTCTAAGACTCCAGCCTCCGTCAAAGAACGGTTGAAGGACCCCAATGTCCCCAGTGGGCAAGAAGTAAAATACCAGAAACGTCGTAAGAAGGAACCCCCTATCATCATCAAGTACATAATTATCAACCGGTTCAAAGGACAGAAAAACATGCTGGTGAAGATGTCCAAAGTGAATGCAGAGGAGCAGTTGGTGTTGCTGACACCAGACAAGCTACAGCAGTACAATCAGCTAGCCCCTCTTAAGGATTTCTGGCCCAAGGTGCCAGAATCCACTGCTGCCAAGTTCCCCATAACTGAGCCAAAGGTCAAAAAACAGCCCAAAAGAAAGGCAAAGGTCAGCCCCACAAATAAGAAAACAGTCGGCAACTCCTCAAAACTTCAAGTAAGGCAGGGTTTTAGGGTCAGAAGGACTAAAGGCTGCCAGAGAGGCCCAATTCTACCCTCTTTACCACCCCCTCGGCCATGTTACTGTGAGCTTACTGATGACCATGACATTGAGTATACTGATGTCATGGAACAGTTGGGCTACCTCTCTGATAGATCCCCAAGCCCCACACACTCAACACCCCCTCGTTGTTGGTCACCAAGTGACCCTCTAATGGACAGCATGAGTTCAGAACACATGATAAACCCACTCAGTGACCCATGTCTTAGTTCTGCTTTTCACAAGCCACACGCAGTGTCTTCAGCCAAAGGAGCACAAAAGAAGTGTCAAACTGCCAAACCGAAGAAATCCACAGACACTAAAAGGAAAGTAGGCAGGTCTGTTACTAAGCCTCGGGACGACGAGAATCCCAAAAAAGAGAAATTAAGACAAAGGAGTGGTGCTGCTCCAATACAGAGGAAGAAGGCTAAAGATGCAGCTGAAGGCACCGTCAACAGTTCTACAACCACCACAAGACCTCGAAAGTCTCGCAAAAAGAAGACTGAGGAACCCAAAAGCCATGACTCAAGTAAAGACACCTCCCAGCTCCTTTTCCCAGAGGACGAGTTACCGCCTTCCCAGAGTTTCTCTCAATACGTCCCTCCATTTCAGCGGCCAGTGAGCACAGATGGCAACAGCCGTGGCAGTTCCCAGCCCGCATCAATATTAGCCTCTAACTCAGCAGACCAGTCTATACAACCGAAGGTTGAGGACTGTGAGACATCCATCATGGAGGTCAACCAAAGCTTTTCATCACCGGTTCAGCTGAAGCAACAAGGTTGCCAGACCACTGTAGTAAAGGCTGAGGCTTCACAAGAGGAGTGCACGGCTCCTCCACCTCCTTTGGCTGGTAGACCCTTACTGGAAAACAGTAAAGACTCCCAATTAGTAGCAGCCTTCCCACACTCGGGCCCTAAAAACGGGGAGCTCCCCACTCTCTATGAGACCCCCTCTGGCCTGACTGTCCTCAAGCAGCTTCTCCAGAAAAGGCAGCAGGGACAGGCTCTTCCTCTACAAGTGGTCGGCACAGACAGCCACTTCACTGCCATAGCTCAGGCCACAGTGCTACTGGATCCCACAACTAAGCCAGCTAATCCCAAAAGAGCTCCCTCCACCGCTCCACGGAAACCCAGGGCCCCAAAATCTACTCCCAAGGACAAAAAGCCCAGAATCAGGAAAGGCAAGGCAAGCAGCACCCAGCCAAATCTATCAGTGAAGCAGGAGGGCAACATGGCGGATGATTGCCCCCTCTTCCTGTCAGACCCAGGCCTGGACAGCTGCAACTTCATAGAGGACAGCTTGTCACCAGAGCTCCCACACAACTATGCCTTTGATATAAATGCCATTGATCAGACGGAGTTCTCCAGCCCATACAGCGGCAGTCAGTTTGTCCTGACTGATAAACATTTACCAGTTAAGTTCCTGAGTGATGTCAACCAGGAAGCTGTATCCGCTCCAGCACTGGGCTTTGAGAAGAAACGTGATAGGCTGTTTGATTCTGGGGAGGAGCTTCAAAGAGGCTCTGACTGGCACAAAGCAGGGCCTGTCAGCCCTGACCTCTTTGATAGACCCAAGAACGGGGAGTCTGAATCAAATCACCTCGCATTCCTTGACTCAGAGAAAATCCAAAGCAGAGAATGGGACTTCTCTTTAGGTAAAGCCCATACACTGAGCCCCTTTCAAGACTTTCACTGTGAGAGAAAAGAGCTGCTCTTTTCCGTCTTCGATCCTGTCCTGCCTTTGCCTTTAAGCTCTGTGTCATTCGTCGACCACGAGGGCTCACCAACAGGAGAGCTTCTGGAGGGCATTGATGGACTATCGTCCAGTAGCTCTCCGCGCTCCATCAGCTCACTATCCCAGGTGCGGGCAAGCCAGCTGCTGCGGGGAGCGGGAGGCGGAGCCCACATTCTCAAGCCCCTCATGTCTCCTCCAAGCCGGGAGGAGATCCTCAGCACTCTGCTGCACCTGGAGATGTCAGAGGCCACCTTCCAGGAGCCCTTCTGCAGCAACCCCTCTGATGTGCCAGGGAAACCAATGTAAGACTATTTGCACCAACGCCACAAGCTGAAGTAATATTTATATTTAAGGTATATTGCATATGAATAAGCTGTGTGTGGACTAAATGTACAAATGCATCTGAAAAGCCTCCTGTGTAAGAAAAGGAGCCTGACCGAAACATCAGCATGGCTTACATTATCATTGTCGATTTTAGCGTCTCATATATTTTGGCACATAAGTTAGTGGTTACTTAATTAACCCTAACCCTGTAGAGTTTTAGAACACTAATAGTGTTATGGAACAATGTCTTTACAGGTGGCTTTCCATTTTGCTTATATCTCCACATGCACACCTGCAAGCATGCATGTGCAGTTGGTGCCGCAGAGAAACGTAGCAATGTGCAAACAAAAGCAGTGAAGGAGAAGACTGCAAGCTAGTAAACAAGAATGTAAACAATTAAGCTTTCACAATATGCCCCAAAAAATAGCTTTGTAAATGTATTATGAGGAAGGTCATGCATTCAACAGTTTGTTAGACCTCTAGGAAACACACAATACACTGAATGCAAGGAACCTTTGCAGTGTGGAAATGCTTGTGTTCTAGAAGCAGTGTTGCCTTTACGTAGTTCATTTTTCAGCTGTAAAATGTACTGCTCAGTACATATCTGGTCACAAATCTTAAATAACAAAATTAAGGGGATTCCTATAAAAATATTAGAATGTCAAAATGGAAATTAATACATCTTAGCAGGTTTTTTTTTTAAAACTTATTTTCAATCAGCTTAAAAAATCCAGTTTAAGTCTGGCTTGAATTAATCCTATCTGCAGGGCTTTAATTATTAAATAATGCAAGTTGTAATGAATTGCAGCAATTAATGAAATGTGAATAAGTCAAATAACCCCTTTCCCGTGTCTCCTTTCTAGGGAGGTTGGCGGCCGTAAGTTAACGGTGCGTACTAGGCTGGCTAAGGAGCTTGCGGAGTTCAGTGGAGACCTGTCTTTGGAGGGCCTGCATTTCTGGAAAACTGCCTTCTCTGCCATGACGCACCCTGCCATCAATATTACCTCATCTTCCCAAGCCCAGGGAGCTGAGGCCTCAGGCGCAAGTAAAGAGCAGGCTGAGCTTCACCAGTCCTCAGCCAGTGACAAGAAGGTCATCCTTCTGCCCTGCAAAAACCCACCAAGCAGAGAGCGTGTGCAGCTGTGGCTGGAAGCCAGGAAACAGTACGAGAGTTTACAAAAAGGGCTGAGAAGGAGGGAGAGCCCACAGAGAACTGAGCAGCCAGCTGCTTCCAGCTGTCCAGTAGTAAAGGTTGAGCTGGCGAAAAGACTCTCTACTATCAGGACCCAGAGGAGAAAGAAATGCAACCTGTCCCTAATCATATCTCCCATGATGAATACAGGCTCTCATTGTAAATCCACAGAGGTGAGTCCAGTTTCAGATGAAGGCGGTGTGGATATTGAGCAGGAGGGTGGAGAAAAACATGACGATGATGATGAAACCACCTCTCCAGAGTCCCCAGAGCTGCCTACCTGGCAGCAGTCTTGCCAGTCCAGCCCCTTAGGGCCGGATCGGCTCAGTGAAAACAGGCAAAACTCTCTAGAACCACTGTCACTTCGGCACTCGGACTCCCCGGAGAGATTAGGGGACAATCTTAGTCCTTCGCTCCTCAATGTCAGTAACAAGGAAGAGGGGAGGATTAGTCCTCTCCTCCTTCACAGCACCCCCTTTTTAAGGAGGAGGCGGAGAAGCAAGGAAGATCTGGAGCCAGTGTGCAGCACGCCCATATCTGGGGGTAAGAAAACAAGCGTTCCATTTTGCCTGTAATCTGCTTATGTTATCTGTAATTGAATGTAATAAGGCTGCACGAAATGAGGAAAATATCTAACTGCGATTATTTTGACTGATATTGCGATTCCGATAGGACAGACCACAACAGGTGTCTTTTAATGGGGTTAAATCAACCAAGCTTATTTTAAATACTGGACTCCCCCAAGGTTGTGTTTTATCCCCAATCCTCTTCTCTGTGTATACTAACAACATATTGTGTAACAGTGAAGGTATGGCACTTTTTAAATATGCAGATGACATTGCTTTGGTTGCACACATGGCCAACATTGACGCTGTAACCCGCTACCAGCAGGTTGTAAACAATCTCTCTCAAACTTTTGTTGAGCTCTTCTTGGAGCTCAACACTACAAAAACTAAGGAACTCTGCTGTGGGGGCAGAGACAAGGCATCACCTCTGTTCCAGCCACTTAGCATCCAGGGTCAGCCAGTGGAACAAGTGGAGGTATTTCGGTACCTGGGCACAGAAGTAGACACTTCCCTGTCCTTTTCACAACACACAGACATAATATACAAAAAATCACAACAACGTCTACACCTGCTCAGGAAACTTAGAACCTTTGAGATCAGTAAGGGCGTGCTAACTTTGGTTTACCGCTCCCTCATCGAATCTGTTGTTACTTTCAATATCTCTTCCTGGTACAACCAACTCACCATCAAACACACAACAAGACTTTCACGCATAGTGAATCACGCTGCCAAAATAACTGGCTCATCCCATGCTCCCCTATCTGAGCTGTACAATCGCTCAGTGATCAGGAAAGCCAACCTGATCACAGAGGACCCGTCTCACCCCCTCCATCACTCCTTCCAGCTATTACCATCAGGCAGGCGTTTTAGGGTACCATTGGCCCGGAAAAACATCTACAAGAAATCCTACATCCCATCTGCAATATCAGTCAGCTGATACTTCAATTCACCCCCATGTCTTGTTTTTATATGTATGTATGAATGTCTCTTTGTAACTGGAGCCTTGTCAAAGACAATTTTCTGGAACCCTGTGTAACAGACAATAAAGTATTCTCTTATCTTATCTTATTAACGGTATTGTAATTTTCGGATCATTATTCTCATTTTCATTGAAAAATATTAAAATTAAAATGATTCATAGTGTGATTTATGCGAGGATCTGTATCAAAAATATTTTTTGCTTTAGTCTGTAGGATATGATTTGTTGGCTGGGACGTGTCTGTAACACCACAATAATTCAGAATGGTTTGACACGTTTTGCCTTTAAGAAATATTGCAATTTGGATATTGCACTAGTCCATCTTGCGATTTCGATAAAATTGCGATTAATTGTGCAGCCCTAGAATGCATCATTGCTAACTTTTTCGTGAGTCATCATTACTCATCTTTGTTCTTATTCCTGCTGCAGAGGATGCAGTTTCTCAGAGACTCCAGCAGAGAAGGAGAAGCCAAGCGGACCCACTGAGAAGAGTGTTACTGACCACACAGATGAAGGTCAGACCACAAGTGTTGATTTTTTTTTTAGACCTCTCACCACATCAAAGACCCTGGTTAGGGAAACAGCTTTAATGCCAGGGTCGAGCTGTGCACGGAGAGTGTCGTATGTACCTGATATTATGCCTCCAGTTTGTTGCCCTAAATTAAGTCGGTCCCTCTTCAGTTGTTTGAATTTGGCCTCAATTGGAGTTACTGTTCATTTGATGTGCCTGTGTTGTCTTGTTCATTTAGATGTCTCTCATGTGCTCTTTGTCTTCCACAGAACCAGTTTGCTGCTTTGAATGTGCCAAAGAAAGAGAACTCTCAGATTGAAGGGCCCAGCATAGCCAACTCTTACGGCTTCAAAATCAGCATGCAAAACCTGCAGGATGCCAAAGCTCTGCATGAGGTGAGCTGGCCCAACCCTTTCTCGGAGTTTGTTTTTGGAAGGTTATATCAGTCAAATATTTAAGGTTGGAGTTAGATAGCATTTAATTAAATGTGCTTATTGAATCTGAACTCTTAAAGGAACACGCCGACTTATTGGGACTTTAGCTTATCTAAGGCCCTGTTTACACGATGACGCTCTCGGGTGAAAACGAAAAAATATTTTATCGGATGTGCCTTTCGTTTATACGGTGACGGCGTTTTTGGGGCTTAAAAACGCAAAAAAGTGAAACCACCCTCCAGAGTGGAAATCTTAAAAACGCTCCACCGTCGCGTTACCGTCTAAAGGGTAAAAACGCAAAAGTCTGAAGACAGCGGTGTGGAGAGAGACGAGAAAAAGGCGTCTGTTGTTACGGAGTAGGATGCAGAAATTATAGGCTCCTGTTAGAATTTCAATGTAATGGCTCAATATTTAAATGATTTCAACAATGTGGATAAGGTTGTTATAGTTCAATGACGATATGTAGGCTATTCATTTGAGCCAGAGCAGGCGACAACGTTACGGATGAAAAGAGAGAGAGAGAGCGAGCGAGTGGCAGCGGTCAGCGGGCAGAGGAGGGTCTGCTTCAGCCTCCTCTGCCCGCTGCCTCTCGCTCTCAAGCAGGAGAGAAGTAGAATGAATGTTCTGCGCAGGTGGGTGCCTTGGTGGTGTTGTGTGGCAGTGCCACCTAGTCACCTGGAGTGCATACTACATCGAATTTCACACACTTTTGTGTCACCATATGCACGCAGATTTCCCCTCCATAACGCTCGTCTAAACGCAGAATAAAAAGTGATAACGCAACGCCACTTTTGCGTTTTCTCTTCAGATCGTTTCCGTGTAAACATAGCCTAAATAGGTTCGTACAGTTTTTAGTGGCAGCCAAGATTTGTTCATTCCCATGTTATTATTGTGCGCATAAAACAAAGTTCACATTAACTATGTTTATGACCTCTAACACATCATACATAAGAAATGAGTAGTATCAAAAACTCTGAATTAAAAAAAACTTTTAAATGCAGTTACTGTATGTAACATTTCCCAATTTGGGATCAATACAAGTCTATCTAATCTAAAAGAAACTCCACAGATTTTTGCTGTTTGTGGACATGGATGTCCATCATTGTCTGATGATGGAATCAGTGTGGTATTGAGGTTCCCATGCCATGACAAAAAAATCACTACGAAGGGGTGCCATGGTTGGAACAAGTTTGGGAACCACTGTTCCGATGGTCTGTTCACTTATTGGTAGAGTGGTAGTAGAGTTGTCTGGTTATTGGGGCCTGTAGAGAGCACAATAACAAGACAGCAGTGCTGGCCAAAAATGTAGAAGTCTGCTACCTGAATGTTCTACATGGATCCTTGCTACAAACAAACAAACAAGGAAAGCACAAGGGTTTGATCTGTTAGGTTCAAAGCAAATATGTTGCCAACTGGGAACCAGATCCGAAATGTTACAGGCAATCAGAAGCAAACCACAGCCATATAAGATGTAGACATATTTAGAATTATTGAAGTTGAACTGTCCTGTGTTGATCTATAGGAACTGTAATTGTGCTCAGCTGCATCTGTGGTTTTGTAGAAGTTCTTTTCTTAGTTTAACAAACACCATTCCCCACAAAACAGTGGGGCTTCAGATATATTTTTTTCTTTTGACAACATTGATTTTGGTCTTTTCCCCCTCAGGTCCAGTACCTTACACTGATGGCCATGGAGCTCCATGCAAGAACCCGACGGGACCTAGAGCCTGACCCCGAGTTTGACCCCATATGTGCCTTATTCTACTGCCTCAGTTCTGATGCTCCCCTGGCAGACATAGACAGCACCCAGCTGACGGGTGCCATCGTGGTGGACAAAGACCATCAAAGTTGTGACCCAGGTTAAAACTCACTTTAATATAGCACTTCTGAAAAGGAGGATGTTTCTACTTATGCCAGGATCAGACTACACAATTTTTTTATCTTTCACGACAGTCACTATGTCATACTAGACAGATATATTGCCAAAAAATCTTGCTGTGTCTTGGACAGACAGAAGAGTGGCCACACTACAAGTATGACACCGACCAGCCCCCAGACCGATAATCGTGTGCTGTCGTGAAGATCACACGCAAGTTCATAGGTCGACCCTTTTGGTGGAGCAGCAGCCTCTTGAAAACTCACGAAAATCTTTTAAACTGACCGATTAGTAACTGCATAGCTTATTTCTCGCTTAAAATGTTTTCAGAAACACGTTTCGGTGAACTATTTTTGTAAAATAAGAGATTGTATTCCGAACAACCCACCATTATGGTCTGTTTTGAAATCTGGGAGCCCCACATGTAGCGTTCGTCCAATCAGGTGCAGCCATTGTGGTTGTAGGAGGGTGTAGCCTGTTTTCTTTGCTTATCAGTGGTCAAAGTGAAGAGAAACAGATAACTGCTACAGTAGTGGCGAGCCCACTAGCGTGCGATGATGGGAAGCGGGGCGATCCCTGCCGTGAAAAAAACCTATACGGGCACTGTGTGTATCTTTCCCCCACCAGAGAGCAGCTGTAGTGTTTCTGCTTCTTTTCGCCATGTTTACATATGTTCGCCAGAGAGCGCTCTCTCTTCCTATTGGTCAATGTCAAGGAACACGTCGTAGAACATGTCACACTTGGCGAAAAAAGACAGAAAATTCTGACATGCTAGACTGTCTGCATCGTGGTCGTGAAGCGTCCCAGACATTAGATTGCTGATCTTTGATCATGTCACATTACAAGAGGTGAAGACACACATTTGTCGGTCCTGACCCTCATTATCGGACACAACTTTGAACGTTTGTCTGCGACGTGTCTGTCGGGTCCAAATCGGGCTGAATTTGTGTAGTCTGATCCTGGCATAAGACTGATACTAAGACTAAGCAGCAGCAGCATTGTTTACATGGGTCGTTCATAGTCACTCGATCAGTGCCGATGTACAGTCAGGCTGATGAATCTGCCCCCAGCAGGTCACAGAGGAGCCGCGCCCCTGCTGGTCAGGTCGGGCGTCTCCGGGCTGCAGGTGACGTACGCCGCTGATGAGAAGGTGCTGTTTCAGGAGCTGATCGCCATCATGAGGAGGTGTGTGTGTGTGTGTGTGTGTGTGTGTGTGTGTGTGTGTGTGTGTGTGTGTGTGTGTGTGTGTGTGTGTGTATGTATGTTTGTTGGTACAGCTCCTTTATACACTGCCCCTGCAGCACAATAATTGAATGGGTAGCTGCCACTTTGTAACCCCCAATTTAGTTGCGGAACGTCTGCGGATCTGCTCCAGAATGGCGGCGGAATCAGTAGGTTTCCATTAAAGTCAGTGTGTGTATTTCCACGGACTAACTCCGTCCCATCAACTCTCCGGAGCAGATACACAGAGCTTCTATTTTTGCCGGACGCCGGAGAGCTCCGCAGCAATTCAGCACACGGCAGATAGTGCGGGACAGGAAGTCGAGCACAGAGACAAAATAAACATCCGGTTAATTTTTTCAAAATAAAATACACCGTGCTCACGGCGGATCATATTTCCCTGCACTACACCTTGAAAACACAGCACAGAGCTGTTTCCCCTCTACTCCTCTGGATGGAAACTAACTGTTGTTAGTGTTGTACCTGAATTTGCGAGATCTCGTGTGTCCTCGTGACTTCAGCTGTCAGTCATGGACGCAGCCGTTACACAACAAATCCGGACCTGGTGGGTATTGACAGAGTACGGAGCCAACACACAGCCGAGCCGGTCCGCAGACGTTCTGCATTCGGTGGAAATCCCCAGTTAGTCTTGCATTGCCAGACCTTACTCCACATATAAATAAAAAAAACCTGCTTCGAAATGATTGTCTTGGGTGGCGCTAAGCTCCAGGCACAGCGATGCTGCCACTGCCGAATATTCTCTGGAAGGAACTTGTTTTGGTGGAACATTTGCACCCCGCAAAAGAAAACACCGCATACAATATTAAATGAAGTTCACTGTATTACTGTACGATACAGTAACGTGGGCTATTGTTTTGGTGGGCTTTTCTGCCTTTAATTGATTGGACAGCTCAGATATGAGAGGGGGAAAGACATGCAGGAAAGTGCCGCAGGTTGGATTTGAACCCTGGAATAAACCTCTATGTATGGGCGCACGCTCTACCAGGTGAGCTACCCGGCGATATTTAAATTAGTGGGATACATGCATAAAAACGTGATTTGCTATTTCAGTGTATCGCAGTGTGTAGTTTAACAATTCCCGCCAATCACTCCTAAAATGTTGGCATTTGCAGGATGGCTCTCCATCTATCGTTGCCAATGAATGTTTCTGGTGATCCGTAAGCTAGCACATCCCAGTTAGATAGAAAATGCCGTAAACGTATTCTTTGTAAATCTTTACAGTCATTTGCTGAAAGAACCAAGCAGGCCAGCCCTATTGTACGATCCACATTTTCTTCATAACTTGCCATTCACAGCGTGTAGCTGTCTAGCTCAGAGTTTGTAGTTGTTTCCCGTGGCGAAGGGATTTTGAGAACAGCAACACACAGAGAACAGAAGGTAGGGGTGCATGATATATCGACTCAATAACGTTATCGCGATATCACGTTGCGCAATATTGTATAGAAAGTGTCGCGATAAGTATGCAATATTTTTTTTATATTTATTGTATGTCCTGTTCTGTAGACATGCTCTTTATTTATTGTTTTTATACTGTACAACAGTAAAACATGTCCTGTTCTGTAGACATGGTCGTTCATTATTTATTCATGTTTTGTTGGCCATTTCTGCCTTTGAGAGAGAGAGAGAGAGAGAGAGAGAGAGAGAGAGAGAGAGAGAAAAAGCCGTTACAGGTCGGACTCAAACCCTGGACCTTCTGCGTCGAGGAATAAACCTCTGCATATGTGCGCCCGCTCTACCAACTGAGCTCACTGGCCACACTATTTATTCATGTTTTACCAGTCCAATATGTCAATTGAAATAAACCTTGTGTTGTAAGAAAAGTTGTTTTATTTGTTATGAATCTATTTTGATGCGTTTTGTAATTTTACATATGTTTAAAAATATCAAAATTAATATCGATATTGCAATATTCATAATCAATATTGCAATATCACATTTTGTCAATATCGTGCAACCCTAGCGGAAGGTCAGAGGGAATGCCTGACCTCACACGCCGGATGTCACACTTTATCCTGGCAATGTACTTCCGTTGCAACAGACTACTGCGTTGTTAACGGCAAATATGCAGTTCTGGTGATAAAGCTTCACTCTCTGAAGCAGAATTTTGAGTTGAGTTTATTTCCTTCCTTTTTTCTTTTTTTTTATATTTTTAAACAAAAAATCCCAGGCTCATAACTTGAGGCAAAGAAGGAAAGTAATATATCTTATTATTTATAGCATTATTTAAGTTGTGAAATACTAACCTAAACAACAACTGTATGTTGGTGTGTTCTCTCAGGTTTGACCCAGACATCCTGGTGGCGTATGAGGTGCAGATGCGTTCCTGGGGCTACCTCCTCCAGCGGGCTGCAGCGCTCGGAGTGGACCTGTGTCAGCAGCTGTCACGAGTGCCAGGTACAGCTGGGGCGGTTGCTCTTCTAGTAGTCACTGTGCAAGTGTAAGGAATCGATCAGAGTTCAAAGGTGATCTATTGTATGTCCAAGTATTGATTAGTGTGGGTAGGCAATTTTTCTTTAAAGAAATAATTAAATTCCATATTCAATTCAGTTTTATTTGTAGTGTAAAATCACAACAGGCGTTATCTCAGGACACGTTACAGATAGAGTAGGTCTAGACCACACTATTATTTACAAAGACCCAACAAATTCCCACGAGCAAGCGTTTGGTGCGACAGTGGCGAGGAAAAACTTCCTTTTTACAGGCAGAAACCTGGGACAGAACCTGGCTCTTGGTGGGCCGCCATCTGCCGCTGCCGGCATATTATTTACCCGTTTTTAAAGCTACACCATTATATTTCAGCACCATCAAATTCTACATTTGGTAGCAGCTCATTGATGGTGTTCAGAAACTCACTTGTGAATTCTGTTGTGATTTAGGGGTACTTTCAGGCACTATAATTTGTATTTCATTGTGCGACCCTGTGTTGTAGATTGAGCTCACTGAAAAAGCACAGACGTTGTACACAGACCTGTCCTGCAAAAGAACGCATGGTGGTCGTTAAAAAAGCTGAACTTTTATCACAACACAAAGCAACTTCACATCATTATCCAATGCACTGCGTTTTCCAATCCAATATGTGCACATTCCTGGTAAATACTATGTAAAGTGAACAGGATAATTCTCTCTGTACCTGTAATTTGCAAAGATTGTTGCTGTTATGCTTTTCCAGAGGTGTAAATATGTCTCTTGCTATGTACTAATATAAACCTCTGTAAACTTTGTTGC